>VDFB02164133.1:0-10450 GCA_007258455.2 Sequoia sempervirens
TTTTTTTGAATTTTTTTAGGACGTTTTCTTATTTTTTTGAATTTTTTCAGGACGTTTTCTGATTTTAGACATAGAATTTCTTCAAATGAATGCTATTGATTGGCTCTTCAAATAGGTCCCCTTCTGACGTGGATAACTGATATGCACCAGAACCTTATGCTGCAATGATGACAAATGGACCAAGCCAGTTAGGTTCAAATTTACCTTTCTTTTCTCTGTCTTGCTGATTACGTGGATTTTCTCTCAAGACTAAGTCACCCACTTGAAATTTCTGTGGTTTAACTCTGTGATTATAACTACGAGACATAACCTGTTGATAACCCTTCAAATGATCAGTTGCATGTTGACGTCTTTCATCTAACAGTTCCAACTCTTGCAAGCGAGAAACTTTGTAGTCTTCATCACTTATCAATCCCTTGAGTGAGACCCTAAGCGAAGGTATTTCAACCTCTAGTGGTAAGATTGCTTCTGCTCCATAAACCAAGGCATATGGGGTAGCTCCTATTGGTGTGCGAATGCTAGTTCTGTATGCCCACAAGGCTGGATTTAATTGGACATGCCAATCACGACCGACATCATTTACTGTCTTCTTCAAGATCTTCAAAATTGTTTTGTTGGAAGCTTCTGCTTGACCATTACCCTGTGGATAGTAAGGTGTAGAAAACCTATGTTGGATGTGAAATCTTTCACAAAGTTCATCCACATCTTGATTCTTGAAAGGCCTTCCATTATCAGTAACGATAGAATTAGGAATTCCATATCGACAAATAATGTAATTCAGGATAAATGAAGATATTTGTTTACCAGTCGCTGTTGTCAAAGGAACAGCTTCAATCCATTTTGTAAAATACTCCGTAGCTGTAATGATGAATTTATGACCATTTGATGATGAAGGATGAATTTTTCCAACAAGATCTAGTCCCCACTAAGAAAAAGGCCATGTTGGAGTGAAAGGTTGCAGTTCTTGTGTAGGTGCATGAATAAGATTCCCATGGATCTGGCATTTAGAACACTTCTTGACAAAAGGAAAAGAATCTTTCTCCATGGTAGGCCAATAATATCCCATTCTGACAAGTTTCTTGGCTAAGGTCAAACCACTCGAATGAGTTCCACAAATACCACCATGAACCTCTTGTAAGGCTTTTTCAGATTCGTCACCTTCAAGACATCTAAGGAGTGTACCATCAAGACCACGTCGATAAAGGATATCAGCAATTAAGGTATAACGGGATGATTGGCAGATAAAGTTCCTTTTTTGGTTGCGGGATAAATCCAGAGGTAAGATATTGTCTTTCAAATAAGTATAAATCTTGCCATATAAAGGTGAATCAGAACCAGTTAAATGACATATAACTTGGGTCTCAGGATTATCATAGGCGGGGGAAAACAATTGTTCCACCAAGAATTCATGCTTGATTTGATCTTCTGATAATTGTAATAAGGAAGCAATGGTAGCCATTGCATCTGCATCTTTATTATCAATCCTTGATATTTGTGAAAACTTGATTGACACAAAATACTTTTTATAATCATCCACCATGTTCTTGTAAGGTAGCAACTTATCATCTTTAGTTTGATAGTCATCATTAATTTGATTAATGACAAGTTGTGAATCACCATAAACCTAGAGCTCTATAATTCGCCATTCCAATGCTATTTTTAATCTTATGAGCAATGCCTCATATTCAGCTATGTTATTTGTGCAAGGAAACATCAATCGATATGATTGTGAAATGGTATGTCCTTCAGGTGTAACAAAGAGAATCCCTGCCCCCGAGCCATATTGTGTATAAGATCCATCAAAATACAATGTCCATGATTTCTGAATTATTGCTGTGAAGACATGCATCAGGAAACTCAATGTACATTGGATTTTCTTCTTGTAAAGGTGCTTTAGCTAACTGATCTGCAATGACCTGCCCTTTAATAGCTTTTCGATCTACATAGTGAATGTCAAACTCACTTAAAATCATTACCCATTTTGCAAGTCTCCCTGTTAAAGTAGCTCTGCTTAATAGGTATTTTAATGGATCAATCTTGGTTATTAGCTTAACTGTATGAGCCAACATATAATGTCGCAACTTTTGAGAAGCAAACACCACTGCAAGGCAAGCTTTTTCTATGAAAGTATAGTTCAATTCATGTTTTGTTAGAGTTCTGCTGATATAGTATATGGCCCTTTCTTTGCCTGTAGAATCTTCTTGTGCTAGCAATGCTCCCAAGGATACTTCTGTTGCTGAAATATAGAGTATGAGTGACTCTCCTGGAATAGGTGGAATTAAAACTGGTGGATGCATAAGATATTGCTTGATCTGATTGAATGCTACTTCACATTTTTCTTCCCATTTGAATGGGACATTTTTATGCAATAAATGTGTAAATGGTAAGCTTTTGTCTGCCAGTTGAGCTATAAACCGCCTGATAGATTGTAGTCGCCCTTGCAATGATTGAAGCTGACTGATATTCCGTGGTGGCGGCATGTCCATTATAGCTTGTACTTTTTCTGGATCAACCTCTATGCCCTTTTCTGAAACAATGTATCCTAGGAGTTTTCCAGATGTAATGCCGAAGACACATTTCTTTGGATTGAGTCGAACATTGAACTTCTCCATTCTGGTAAAGATTTTTGATAAAATTTCTAGATGTTCTTCTCGTGTGTGAGATTTGGCAAGTAAATCATCAACGTAATCTTCCATAAATGTATGCATCATATCATGAAAAATGTTTGTCATTGCTCTTTGATAAGTGGCTCCAGCATTCTTTAACCCAAATGGCATTACATTCTAGCAATAGGTACCCCAAGGACATGTGAATGTTGTTTTATCTTGATCCTCTGGTGCAATCTTTATTTGGTTGTATCCTGAAAATCCATCCATTAATGAATACATTGCATGGCCAGCAGTTAAATCAACAATCATATCTATGTTGGGCAAAGGAAAGTCATCTTTAGGACAAGCCTTATTCAAATCTCTAAAATCTGTACAAACTCTGATCCTTCCATCTGGCTTTGAAATAGGTACAATATTGGAAATCCATTCTGCATAATCAATAGTTTGAATGAATCCAACATCCAAAAGTTTCTTTAATTCTTCTTTGACCAATAATGCAACATGTGGATGCATTTTTTGGAGTTTTTGCTTCACAGGTTTTGTCCCTAGTTTGATAGATAAATGATGCATTATCAGATTAGGATCTAACCCTGGCATATCAACATATGACCAAGCAAAGTTGATTTGATTCTCCTTCAAGAACTCCATGAATTTCAGGACTTCTTCAACTGTTAATGATGTTGCAATTTGCAAATTTTTTGGCTGCTCTGTTGTACTTATATTGATTGATTTTGTTGGTTCAATCAAAATAGAAGATCTTTCATGATAATGCTTGGGAAGAGTGTCAAGTTTCTCATCCCTCAGTGCCTCAGGAAGGTTTTCATTGTCAGATTCGCTCTTTATGTTTCTCTTGTTGTGATCTACCACTGCCATTTTTTGGTTTTCACCGATAGATCCATCTTTTATTTCATTTATTTTGCAACTAAGAGACTTGACACCCTCCTTATCAAAATCATGAGCATGAAATTCTTGGATGAAACAATTATTTTCTTCATTAGAGGAACAAAGGAAATTTATAATATCTTCATCATCATGGAATGTAGGGATATGAATAGGCACATCGATGTCCCAATCAATAAGTTCCAGATCAACTAAAGGCATGGGATCATTAGGCTGGGTAAGGTCTTGAACTGTCAAAGTCATGATGTGGCTATCATCCTCATGGTAGACAAGGTCTATGATGGAATTCTCTTGTTGATCGTCAATCTCGTTAGAATCTGAGTCGTCCTCACTTGAGTCATGATCGCTTTGTAAAACATAATCAAGTGGAGGCCTTGAACCTTCTCCTTGTATGAGAACAGGTGCATATTTGTGTATGGTATCAACTTGTTTGTCTCTCCAAAATTCATCATTATAAATGGTGTCCCATTCATATTCATTAGAATCAGTATCTGAACTATTCTACAATTGGAAAACTGATTCATGAAGTTTATCTGACATTGATCCTGTTTCATGAGTTGATTGTGCTTGCTGTGAAGTAGATTCTTCTTTATCTTTACCATATCCAAGTCCTATTTTATCACTTGAATTCTTTGAAATAGGTTGAATTGGTTCCATGATTCCTTCTCTTCTCTTTCCTATAGGACCATTTCCTTCATAGCCCATTTTCTGCATGATAGCGTACCCCTTACCATATTGTTCTGTAGGTAACTTAATGTGTAAGAGAGAGTCATCTTCATCTTTGTATAACCAATTTAGGATGTCCCTATCTTTAGCTTCTTCTTCAGTGGTATTGGCTCTAATGAATTTTCTGTCAAACTTTGTGATTCGCACAGAAGCTTGGGATGTAGAGGCTGTTGCAATCTTTTGATTTGATAAGGTAGGCTGACCATGTGACCTCGGAGAAGGAGGTAAAGTAGAAAGAGATAGTGAATATTCACCAACTCCTTTGTCTTTAAAATTTAACTTAGTGTCAAGATTCTTTGTCAATTCTTGTAGTTGTCCTTGTAGATTGGAAGAAGAAAGAGCAAGAGCCTCCCTATTGTGTGGCACAAAGGCATCTTGAGTTGCTCGAAGATTTGAACAAGTTTGGGTACTATTGTAATCAACTTGTATAGTTATTTCCTGTCCATCATATGGAAACTTGATGCATTGATGATACGTTGATGGCACTGCCTGCATATCATGAATCCATGGATGACCCAAAAGTATGTTATAGGAAAGATCCCGATCTAGAACCTGACAAAATGTGTTCTTCACAACAGGTACCAATCTAATAGGCAGCAATATTAATCCTTTAGAAGCTCTTTCTTCATCATCATATGCCTTGATAGTTATTTTCCTTCGTGGATCAATAGCATTTTCTGAAATTCCCAAGGCATTTATTAACTTTAAAGTACAAATGTTTAAACCAGCTCCTCCATCTATTAAGACACGTCTAATTCGGTGTTTATGGATCATGACTTTAAGATAAAGCGATGAATTATGTGGATGTGTCATGGAGGCATCATCTTTATCAGAAAATGAAAGACAAGTGGGGGAAGACAAATGTCCCACCATGGCTTGAAATTTGTTCACATCCAAATCAGTGTCGACAGTTGTGTTTACAAGAGCTTGTTCTAAAATATTCTTGTGAATGGGGGATATTTTGAGAAGTTCAAGGATAGAGATTTGAGCTGATGTTTTTCTCAATTGATCAACCAGATTATATTGACTTGGAGGGGAAATGGTTGGTTTAGATGAACTTCCTTTTAGAACAACCTTTGCTTGTCATCTTGTAGTCACATTAACTTGTTGATATTCTTGTTTTCCCTTGATTTTGATAACATTAACCCTTTGATCATCTGTATAGATATGACGGATCATATTGTCTTCAACATTATGTATGCTTTTGGCTTTTGAATCCGATGTTTCCCCCTTTCGATAGTTTGGTAAAGGGTCTTTGAATGCTTGATGATCATCATTGGTATGATGTCCTTCGATTGTAATGGTGCCATTGTCAATTAAATCTTGTACTAGATTTTTCAAAGCTTGACAATTATTCGTTCTATGACCTTTACATTGATGATAATTGCAATAATACGAGTCATTCCATGATGGTGGTTTGACTCGTGGCTCATAATCTCTTTGTGGTGGTAAGGTGATAACCTTATTATCAAGAAGCTCCTTGAGAGCAGACTCAAGAGATTGCCCCAAAGCGGTAAAATTCTGTCGATTTGAAAAGAATGGAGGTCTGGACGGATTTGATGTTTGGGTATTGCCAAGATTGTTATTGAAATTACCATGATTTTGATTGGTATGTTGATTGGTCATGTTCTCTTGCTTGGAGGTTTGTCCTTGTTGATTGATGTTTCCTTGTTGATTTGTATTTCCTTGTTGATTGGTTCATGGAGCACTTGATAGATTGAAGACAGATGGTCTTGTTTGTAGATTATTTGCATTCAAAGACCCTTTACCAAACTATCAAAAGGGGGAAACATCGGATTCAAAAGCCAAAAGCATACATAATGTTGAAGACAATATAATCCATCATATCTACGCAGATGATCAAAGGGTTAATGTTATCAAAATCAAGGGAAAACAAGAATATCAACAAGTTAATGTGACTACAAGAGGACAAGCAAAGGTTGTTCTAAAAGGAAGTTCATCTAAAACAACCATTTCCCCTCCAAGTCAATATAATCTGGTTGATCAATTGAGAAAAACATCAGCTCAAATCTCTATCCTTGAACTTCTCAAAATATCCCCCATTCACAAGAATATTTTAGAACAAGCTCTTGTAAACACAACTGTCGACACTGATTTGGATGTGAACAAATTTCAAGCCATGGTGGGACATTTGTCTTCCCCCACTTGTCTTTCATTTTCTGATAAAGATGATGCCTCCATGACACATCCACATAATTCATCGCTTTATCTTGAAGTCATGATCCATAAACACCGAATTAGACGTGTCTTAATAGATGGAGGAGCCGGTTTAAACATTTGTAATTTACCATCATTAGCTTGTGTTGTTCACTAATTGAAAGGATGAAAATCCTGTTGGAGGGAATTTAAGCAAAAGATCAAGAAAAAGATGATTTTGCACTTTATGAAGTTTTGATCATAGTTTTGTAAAAGGATGGATTTTGTGATGGATGCCTAATGTAATATAAGTTCTCTATTGCAAAATTTGATTTGGACGAGTAGAATATTCAATTGCAGGTTGGGGAATATAACTGAAACGAATGCATTGAATATGGTTATGCCTTTGAGAAAGGGCTCTTTGTTGAAAATAAGCTTGTGAGTACAAAGGTTCTATAGCATAATCATCAGAAAGACCTCTAACACAATCATGATACCTATGAAGAAAGGTTCTATATTTGAGTAAAACTTTTCGACTTTGATACAAAAATCGTTGCTTCTTCAATAGTTTCTTGTGGTTAAGGGGCTTCTTTGGCTTTTTAATCTTTTTGAAAATGGATTTCTTTACAAACGTTGTGGACTTCCAATCTCGTAACATGAGAGTAATCAATGTGATAGTGAGTGTTGGATGATCTTATCTGAATTAGTGTATTGAAAACACATCAAACAAATTGTAGAATAATTGTCTTAAATCCTATGCTAAACATCAAGTGTATGACCAAAATGTTATTCAAAAATTGTTTTAACAGGTTTTACACATGATAAGCATTTCAAACAGACTCACTCTTAATTCTCAAGTAGGTCATCATAGTAATCAACAGCCCACATCTTAAAACTGCGTCGACTCACACAGCCGTGTCACCCCCAAAAGGGCGCCCGTGTTTTTGTCTTTTCCAGGTGCGTACTCAGAGTGACGGAAGTGGATACCGGATCCCCTGAGAAAACAATCCTTGGCAGTTATATGGTGAGTATCTTGGGGGTAGATTCTTCCCTCCCCTACACTGTGATTAATATAATGTTCGGAAACTGACTCGGTAAGATACTACACTAAGTTCTTAGTAAGGGTTTCCGTTCGGTGCAGAAAATGATAGACTCCCTCGAGAGACCTCCCTACCTTTAGAACAAAGGCTTTGGGGATGGTTATCAATGCACACTACCATCGAATGGGATTTTCATCAACCATCCGCATTTGATTAAAATGGGTTGGAAAACTTGGCTTTAGTTGTTCCCACTTAGGTCGTTCCCGTAGGGTGAGTACTTTTTCCCACTACGGTAGGCCTTCTAAAAGGTGTTAATAAAACTGTATAATGCATAAAGTAAATAGGTGAGTTTGGCATTTTGATCACCTAGTTAAGGGGAGAGCATAGGCCTATCACCAAAAACAAAGCAAACAAGGATTTATTTTAAGCCCAAAATACAAATTTTCTATGCTAAGTGAAGATGTTGCTTCACACAAACACGAAATTTCTTTTTAGCCCAAAATGAAATATGAAGTGTCTACCCTAGGATTGGTTCATTCCAATTTAAAGTGTCTACCCTAGCATTGCTTCATTCCAATTTAAGGTGTCTACCCTAGGATTGCTTCGTTTTAAGTTGTGTTTACCATAAGATTGGTTCATTCCATTTTACAATTATTAACTGTCCGCGGTTGCGTCGGATTTAGTTAAGCTGTTTTAAATGTACAAATTACAACTTGGAGTTTTCTGAAAGATGTGCTATAACAGTCTTCATGGGCGCTGCAGGAACTCTCAAATGCGCTGCAGGAACTGTCACGGGCGCTGCAGGAATTGTCACGGGCGCTACAGGAACTTTCACTGGCGCTGCAAGAACTCTCACGGGCACTGTAGGAACTCTCACGGGCACTGCAGGAATTCTCACAGGCACTGCAAGAACTGTCACGGGCGCTGCAGGAACTCTCAAATGCACCGAACTGGGTATAAAATTTCTGAAACTTGTTTCTTGCACTAATCCGCTGTTTTTGGCTGTAACCTATCAAAGAAACCTGCAAAAAGATGTGAGAAACAGGGGCAAGAGCCCCACGGTGGGTGCCAAAAATGTGTATGTTAATTTGTTAATCTAAATGAAAACAAAAACACACAATTGATAGAACTTTAATCTAAAGAAAGCTGAAATGTAATTGAAATAAAACATAAATTTCTTCAGAACCGTTCCATCTTTCTCTATCTCCAGAGATTTGTTTGAAGCTGCTGCTCTCAAATTGTGTAAGCTCAGCTTCTCCAAATGGCTATCTGCAGAATGAGTATGCAAAAGAAGGAGATTCTATATGCTGTATGCTAATGAAGGTGAGAATGCTAACGGATATGGACAGGGGCTGTGGATTATCCACAGGGGTTGTAAATGAAGTATGCTATGATATGAAATAGATACACCATGATTCTATACTATGCTATGAAATGGATATGCTAAAAGGATTATGAAGGCTATGCTATTGCAAATTGACTATAATTTTCTGCTAAAAGCTTCTATATGATTTGAAGGACCCGACAGTCTTATTTATAGTTTTTCTCAGGCACAATCCTGGCTGGCAAGAATCAACGGCTGTGGGATTGTCTGGTAAAATTGAAAGGTGAGAGATGGAGAGGTTGAGAAGAAGATGGAAGAGGTTGAGAGGTTGGAGAGAAGGATGGATGCCTGTCTTCAACCCACGGGAACAAGCCTGCACAGAAACAGAGGAATTTAATTTTTTTGTTTCGGCAGTTTGTTTCACGGCTGTTGAAGATAATCCCCAAATTAATTAAATAAATAAATTTATTTAATTTCATTTATTGAATTTGATTTTTGATTTTAGCACTATAGAAGATTTAATTAAATATTTTGAAATATTTAATTATGATATGACTTTAGAAGAATTTATTAAATATTTAGAAATATTTAATTGCAAATGGATATTAGAAGAATTACATTAAATATTTAGAATATTTAATGATGAATGAACATTTAGAAGAATATAATTAAAGAAGAATATTTAATCTTTATTTGAATAAAATATCCAAGCCAAGATTAAATGATAATTAATATGAATAAATCGTAATGTTTATTTAATTAATTAAAAGATGGATAAGAAAAGATGATTAAATAAAGTTATTTATTTAATCAAAATGAAAGAGTGAACAATATAAATAAATTATTTAAATTTATTTATACGTAGATTGAATTCAGAGATTTAATTAAATAAAAAATATTTAATTAATTACCAGACTATTATGATGTGACCATTTTCAGGTGTATACACTCTCCACTATAAGTATGTCATTTAAAAAATAAAATGCTCATTTAATAAAATAAGACACTCGTTTAAACAAGTATTGTTATCATAGTGAAAAAAATATTGTTCTTATGTGTACAACAATTGGGGTAGCAATGTACAAGCATTGGATAATTTTATATTAATAGTTTTTCCTATCACAAATATAAAGGGTGAACTTTTTGATAGTAACATGTATTTTCCCATTAAATGTAGGAAGGATTTTAAAAAGAATTAGTGTTCAACTATTTGGTCCATTTTTGTTTTAATATAAGTTGTATTTTAAATGAATTATGTGTTTTTATAATAACAATCAGATTTTTGTGTTCAACTATTAGTCCATATGTGTTGAATATAAAGGTAGAGATATCAAATATTTATGGTTATCAATAAGTATTTGGTCCACTTCAGGATTGTATATTAATTTTAATTTTAAATAAAAATATGATATTCTACGAAAGCTTTTGCTGGTATTATTTTTGTTCAACTGTAAGGTTTTACATGATTAAGTTTTAGTCAAACCTCTAAACCTTAGTTATAGATAAATAAGAGACCAATCTACAGTTCAAAAAAAAATGAAGGTTCTAGGATATTCCACTCAATTGCTACATGTTGAGAAAGTTAGCCTGCATGACTACTGGGCCCTCTGCCCTAAAGGAATAAGGGGACATCACTAGGTCGAAAACAAACAATGACATAAGTTCTTTTAATGAGGGAACATGAGACCAACAAA
>VDFB02164134.1:0-22352 GCA_007258455.2 Sequoia sempervirens
ATAGCTTAATCTTGCATCATGCATCATATTTGAATCTCGTTCTTTAGGAAGACAGTTTGTTGAGCCTAGCCTACAAATCTGAGAGCAAAAGCTGGAATCAACAAAAACACTGAAGATAGAGGACAATAGGACGACAATCGAGGCATAATATTGAGTTTGCATTTACTTACCTTTTATGTTATGTTTTGATATAATGTCTTATTGGTGTGCTTGAATAGTATTTATTTCAATTCAATTATGCATATTATTTTCGATCACACATTTCTAGCGCCCACCGTGGGGCCTATGCCCCCATTTTAGACTTCTTTCTTGCAGGTTTTCTTGCAGATTTTCTGACATTCGGCAGTGCATCTGGAGATTCAAAAATTTTCTGTTTTGCATGTGTTTTAGTGCATCTGAAGACTATTTCGGTGCATCTGGGAATTTCTGAAGAGCATATAAGAAACAAAGTGGCGCATATAGGCATTTCTGAACAACATATAGGAGTTTAATTACCACATATAGGACATCATTTACTGCATTCAGATATGTTTCAAAAAAAATTTAAATTTTATTTTACATTTTAGTTTAGCACATATAGTGTCTATTCCTGCACATCCAGGTTCTATTCCTGTGCATCCGGATTCTATTTTTGTGCATCTGTATTTTTGTTATTGCACATTTAGGTTATGTTTTCACACATTCGAGTTCTATTATTGTGCATTTAGGTTCTATTATTGCGCATCTGAATTCTGTTTCTACACATCTGGGTGACAGAGTCGCGCATCTGGGTTATAACAGAGATTCTGAGTCTGATGCCTGCCGCAGATAGAATTTCTTTTCTTTTTCTTGCTGGATTTAAAATGAATCAATCTAGGGTAGCCACCACATCTTTATCATGCAGTTAAAATGAACCCCATGTCTATTGTGAAGCAACATCTTCACTTATATTAAATCATTTTTTATTTTGGTGCACCTAAAATGAATCTGTCTACTCTTTTTGACTGTGTTTGAAAGTGGTAGGTGACTATGCTCTCACCCTATGCAAACTAGGTGATCAGAAAACCATACCCACTTTTCCCTATGTAACATTGACTTGATAATCGAAGTATCCTCTCCCCTTGTGTACTTGTGCGATCCTAGGTGTAAGAGAAATGGTTATTGACTCTAGAAATTGGGTCTTCCTAGGGATTTCATCACCTCAACGTGACTCAAACCGGCAACGGAGCTAAGGCCAAGCTACCCCCAACCTGTATATAAATCAAAATCTTAATGGAAAACATAAGGTTGCTTGTACGGATGTGTCATACGGACGGAGTTGTACTCCCTTAAACTCTGTTGAGCTTAACTTCTTCAGGCTGGAGTGCCACCTTAATGGTGATTAATCTTTTTCCCATGTATGGCCACTCGAACGGGGATCCCAAACTAAATACCATTATTTAGAAAGCCAAAAACCTTCTATTTGCTAGTCCAGCACTGGTCAGTGTGAAGCCTTCCACACTTTCGCAGTCTTTAGTAGAGGTGATCAGCTCACCATGGGAGTTTCATGAGGGTTGGAAGCTTGGTTGGCTTGAGAAGAGAGTGCACTATAAGGAGAAGCCCGTGCAGCCAAGCTTCTGAATTCACACGCTACTGATATGCAGTTGGAGAAACCCACGTGGAATCTAGCGGATATTGTCCTGGCCTAACTTAGGTTGTGCTTGTCTTATTCTGTGCTTGGTTACGATCAACTTAAATTAGACTGTTTGCTGTGTTTTCAAGAACATTAATTCAGATAAAGGACCATCCAAAATGAACATGAAAAACTTCAGCTAAAACTTTTCAAAACTGGTCAAAAATTATCTTTAGAGAACTGTTCTAGCACATTTAGAAAAAACTGTAGTGCATATAAACTCTGATCTGGCGCATCCACTGGCTGGTTCAGTGCATCTGAGTCAATTTTCAGTGCATTTAGGGACTATTTTAGTGCATCTGTTCTCTGTTTCTATGGATTTAAGGTATTTTGCAGTGCATTTGACTCTTTCTCCAGCACATATACCTCTTTCTGTAGCGCATTTAGGGAACATAATAGCGCTTTTAGGTTGCTGTAAAATTTTTACAAAGGCCCAAATTTCTGACATTTCTCTCCCATGTTGAGAAAGTGGAAATCAACCAAGTTTTTCAAGAAATTAGTCTTCAATAGGATCAAGAAGCCCAAAACAAACTTAAGTTACAAGAAAACTTTAGACCGTAGAGAATTTTTGTATAAGAGTCAACACGTCTTGCTTGATTATCGCAAATTTCTCCATAGATACCAAGACTACGTCAGAGGATTCACTGACAATTACACTATGGAACCTTTAGCTACTCAAGCTTACTATCAAAGATTAGCGTTATCTCAACATCACAATCTTAATCAACCTCTTGAGTTTGAGAATATACCACAACCTTCGATTGCATATTCAACGCATCCTAGTCAAATCCTTTAGTGACCTGTGATCATATCATAGGATTCCTTTCATATGCCTATTTTTACAAGATCTCAATACAACAAATTAGGAGAAATGTCTCAACAAGAAAGTCCTACCCATAACATTCAAGAAGAAGGTGAACGTGGTAATCCTCATTTTAGTGTGAATCGTAATCCTCTTTTTAGTGACAACAACATGGCTGATAGAGAAGAAAATCCATTTCATAAGTACAAAGACATGAACAAAACTCCCGTAGATAGTGATGATGAGCAAGAAGAACTTCACATTAGAGAGGCTGAGCAAGACCCCAAGTTTCTTAAAGCCATAGAAAAGATCCTGCAACATGACAAGGAAAAGTATTTTCTCTTCCTAGTCGATCAAGGAGCTAAATTGCCTAAGGATTTTGATACTGAGAAATTAAAGAGCAAAGAAGAAGAAACATCTCCATCTGATCTTTCTATTCTTACTCAACAATTTAAGGCACTCCAAGGACAAATCAAAGAGTTACAAGGGGGGACCACAACAAAGAAATACACTCTTGATGACATATGTCCTTATCCTTTTGATAGAAGTCTCAACATGATTCCATTTCCTAAACATTGCGAAATTCCCAAATTTGATCATTATAATGGGAAATCGGATCCAATTGACCACATTAGAGACTTCCAAAACATGACATTGGAATTCGCTCACAAACATACTTATTTATTGCGATTGTTTCCTAGGAGCCTTGGGGTTAACTCTATGGAATGGTTATCTAAGATTACACCTCCTGTTCAAACATTTGAGGAATTGATCAATTTGTTCATAACATAATACGCCTACAACATTCAACACCAAATCACCATGATTGATCTTTGCAAAGTTGCACAAAAACCTAGTGAACCTTTCACTACCTTTCTTCAAAGATGGAGAAGAATGTTTGCTAGGTACCCACGGCATGTTCCTGAAAAGGAAAAAATGGTTACTTTCATCAATAGCCTAAATTCAGAAATGAGTTATCACTCGAATCTACATTATCCACCTTCCTTTGAGAAATTGATTGAGGATGTCATCACCATTGAAGGTGCTTTGGTCAAAAGAGGGACAATAAAACTTGACAAGGACAATCCTAGCTCATCTAACCATTACAACAATCAAGACAAGTCTAAATTTTGGACTCACAACAAAAAAATTGTAAATGATGGTGTTCTAGATGCAAATCATTTCATGACTAAGCCGTTTGTTTTGAGTACACCAAATACTACTTGTAACAATAATTACAAGAATGTCAATTCAGTCGCGAATCAAGGAAGCAATCTTCCCCCTCCAACGAACAACAATTAGGGGATTGTCAACAACCAAAACTACCATGGAAACAACAACAACAACAACACCTTAGGGAATACCTCAAACACGAACCCACAATGCTTTTCATTCTTCTCTAGTAGAAGAACTTTCACTCCACTAGAACAATCCTTGGCATCTGCTTTCACTCTTGATGACATGTGTCCTTATCCTTTTGATAGAAGTCTCAACATGATTCCATTTCCTAAACATTGTGAAATTCCCAAATTTGATCATTATAATGGGAAATCAGATCTAATTGATCACATTAGAGACTTATGAAACATGGCATTGGAATTCGCTCACGAAGATAGTTATTTATTGCGATTGTTTCCTAGGAGCCTTGGGGTTAACTCTATGGAATGGTTATCTAAGATTACACCTCATGTTCAAACATTTGAGGAATTGATCAATTTGTTCATAAAACAATATGCCTACAACATTCAACACCAAATCACCATGACTGATCTTTGCAAAGTTGCACAAAAACCTGGTGAACCTTTCACTACCTTTCTTCAAAGATGGAGAAGAATGTTCGCTAGGTACCCACGGCATGTTCCTGAAAAGGAAAAAATGGTTACTTTCATCAATAGCCTAAATTCATAAATGAGTTATCGCTTGAATCTACATTGTCCACCTTCCTTTGAGAAATTGATTGAGGATGCCATCACCATTGAAGGTGCTTTGGTGAAAAGAGGGACAATAAAACTTGACAAGGACAATCCTAGCTCATCTAACCATTACAACAATCAAGACAAGTCTAAATTTTGGACTCACAACAAAAACATTGTAAACGATGGTGTTGTAGATGCAAATCATTTCGTGACTAAGCCGTTTGTTCTGAGTACACCAAATACTACTCATAACAATAATTACAACAATGTCAATTCAGTCGCGAATCAAGGAAGCAATATTCCCCCTCCAACAAACAACAATCAAGGGACTGTCAACAACCAAAACTACCATGGAAACAACAACAACAACACCTTAGGGAATACCTCAAACATGAACCCACAACGCTTTTCATTCTTCTCTAGTAGAAGAACTTTCACTCCACTAGGACAATCCTTGGAATATGCTTTCAAAGAGGTTATGGAAAAAAGGTCCTTACTTTGCCACCTCAACGCAATTATGAACCTGGTGTAAAACCTCCATCATGGAATGAAGCTTATTATTGTGATTATCATAGGTGCAGAGGTCATTGTATAAACAACTGTCAAGCTTTGAAGCATGCTATTCAAGACCTAATTGACAAAGGCATTATCATAGTAGAAGGACAAAAAAAATCCAATGAAGATCACCAAGCATTTCGCAACCCTTTACCAAATTATCAAAAAGGAGAGTCTTCTGACAAAAATGTGAATCAAATCGATGACACTGTAATCCGTCACCTCTATACGGACGATGAGCGAGTCAACGTTATAAAAATCAATGAGAAAATAGGCAATGGACAAGTTAATGTCACAACGAGAGCACAAGCTAAAGTTGTCTTGAAAGGTGCTTCTTCGAAATCTACTGAGCCCTTCCCTCAACATCTATATGACTTAGTTAACCAACTTCAAAAAACTCCAGCCCAAATTTCCGTTTTAGAACTCCTGAAGATTTCTCCTGCACATAAAGAAATTTTAGACAAGGCCCTTTTTGAAACAACGGTATCCACGGATTTGGATGTGAACCGATTTCAACCCATGGTAGGACATTTGTCCTCACCTACATGTCTTTCATTTTCAGACAAATATGATGTTTCCATGACTCATCCCCAAAATTCATCATTATACTTAGAGGTCATGATTCATAAATTCCATGTTAAACATGTCCTAATAGATGGAGGGGCTGGTTTAAATATATGTACTTTGAAAGTGGTTCAAGCTTTAGGGTTTTCGGAGGACTCTATTGATCCTAGAAGGAAAATTACTATAAAAGCCTATGATGATGAGGAAAGAACATCTAAAGGTCTAATCATGCTACCAATCAGATTGGGACCTGTTATCAAAAATACGGAAGGTTAACGTGGTTGAGTGGGGTTTGAAGAATCAAAAGCTATTAAGATCCCTTATGTATACCCAAAGATTTCCATATAGCCGGAACCTTAAATCACTATATCAGCTGATAATTCAAACACCCAAACTTTTGCCAATGTCAAAGCTAATCAGGATACTTTGGTTCCAAACAATCGAGAAGCACTTGCTAATACACAAATCGGTCAATTAGCCAAAAGCTTTGACAAGAAACTACAGTTCAAGGAAAGCGGAGTTGGGGAATATTCTCTTTGTCTTGCTAATCTACCTACATCTCCTCGATCACATGGACAACCTTCTATTACACAACAACAGATATCAGTAGCATCAACATCAGCACAAATACAAACAAAGCCAACTACCAAGTTCAATGGACAATTTATCAAAGAAAAATTCCCCATGGGAGATCCTGAGGACACAGCAATTCTGAATTGGCTTTATAAGGATGAAGATGAAACAGTCCTAAATGTCACCTTACCAACGGATCGATATGGAAAAGGGTATTCCATCATGCAAAAGATGGGATATGACAATGGTCCTCTTGGAAAAAGAAAAGAAGGCGTAGTTGAGCCTATCCACCTTCCAGGGCTTGCCGCATATGATAAAACTGGACTAGGCTATGACTCTACCCCATCCAACCAAGCACAGGGTAATGTTTTTACACTGCAAGAAGGTTCTGATAAGAAAGAGGCATGTTTGGCATCAATCCTGAATTTCATAGAAAATAACTCTGATACAGATTCTGCTGAATATGAATGGGATACCATCCATGATGATGAATTTTGGAGAGACAAAGAGGTAGATTTCGTACACAAATATACACCAACTTTAATCAAAGGAGAAGGTTCAGGGTCCCAACCATAAGAATCTAAACTACAAAGCAACTATGAGTCTAGTGATACTGACTCAGATCTTAACGAACAAGACTATGAGGAGAATAGTACCATCATTGATCTACCTCATGCCTCAGATCCTACCGATAACTCTGTTTTGACCCAAACCATCACCGATTTCACATGACCAAATGACTTGTTACCTTTGATCCATCCTGATCTCATTGACTGGGATCTAACTGAACCTCTTGACTTGCCTATTTTTCCAAATGACGAAGCTATCATAAACTTCCTTTCCGCAGATGATGTAAATGATTGTTCCACTAGCGATTGTCAGTATGAAGTCTTTAATCAGGAGAGTGTCAAGTCTCCTAGCTGCAAAAATGAAAATAAAGACAAACGATCTAGTGGTGAAAACTAGAATCTGGCAGCACTAGATTAGACAAAAGATAAAATAAAGAGTGTATCAGATGGTGAAAACCTTTTCAAGGCACTAGCTGATGAGAAACTTGACACTCTCCCGGAGCACTACCATGATTGGTTGCCCATTTTGATCGAGCCTACAAAGGAAATCAATATAGAAACTACAGAAAATCCAAGGATTCTACAGGTAGCTGAATCAATGACAGATAATGAAATCCCATATTTCATGAAATTTCTCAAAGAAAATCAAGTCAATTTTGCTTGGTCATATGCAGACATGCCAGGTCTTGATCTAGATATCATAATGCATCATTTGTCTATTAAACCAGGAGCTAAACTAGTGAAACAAAAACTTAGAAAGATGCATCCTCATGTTGCACTACTGGTTAAGGAAGAACTCAAGAAACTCCTAGATGCGGGATTTATAAGATCAATTGCCTAGGCATAATGGATCTCCAATATTGTCCCAGTAGCAAAGCTAGATAAACACATTAGAGTGTGCACTTATTTCAGAGATATTAACAAGGCCTTCCCTAAGGATGACTTTCCACTTCCAAGTATTGACACTATAGTTGATTTAACAGCTGGCCATGCCATGTATTCATTAATCGATGGTTTCTCTGGATACAACCAAATCAAGATTGCACCAGAAGACCAAGAGAAAACAACTTTCACTTGTCCGTGGGGAACATATTGTTGGAATGTCATGCCTTTCAGTCTAAAGAATGTTGGGGCTACTTATCAAAGAGCTATGACTATGATCTTTCATGACATGATGCACACATTCATGGAAGATTATGTGGATGACATATTGGAAAAATCATACACCAGAGGAGGACACCTGGAGATACTATCAAAAATATTTACCAGATTGGAAAAATTCAAAGTTCGCCTAAACCCTAAGAAATGTGTTTTTGGGGTCACATATGGAAAACTTTTATGATATATAGTTTTAGAAAAGGGAATTGAAGTAGATCTTGCTAAAGTTCAGGCAATCATGGAGATGCCTCCCCCAAAGAACATTAGTCAATTTCAATCATTACAAGGGTGACTTCAGTCCATCAGAAGATTCATTGCACAATTGGCTAACAAAAGTCTACTGTTCACACATCTCCTGCATAAGAATGTTCCTTTTAGATGGGATGACAAATGTGAAATGGAATTTCAACAAATCAAGCAGTACCTGATGAACCCATTAGTTCTAGTACCACCAAATCCAGACAAACCATTGATCCTATATATTGCCACAACTGAGACATCCTTGGGGGCATTATTAGCACAAGAAGACTGTGAAGGGAAAGAACGTGCAATCTATTACATCAACAGAACATTAACAAGTCATGAACTCAACTATACTTTCATTGAGAAGGCTTGTTTAGCGGTAGTCTTTGCTTCATAGAAATTTTGAAATTACATGCTAACTCATACAATCAATCTTATTTCAAAAATTGATCCACTCAAGTATCTACTAAGTAAAGCATCACTACAGAGAAGGTTAGAAAAATGGGTTATGATTTTGAGTGAGTTTGACATCCACTATGTTGATCGCAAAGCAATCAAGGGACAAGTCATCGCTGATCAACTAGCAGATGCTCCCCTACAAGCAAAGCACCCCTTGCACATTGAATTTCTAGATGCCGATGTTTTCACTATAGAATTCAAACAACTATGGTCCTTATACTTTGATGGTTCTTTTACTCAACATGGATCACGGGCAGGCATTCTCTTTGTCACCCCTCAAGGACATACCATTCCTCGGTCATATAGGCTAATGTTTCCATGCACCAATAACATAGCTAAATATGAAGCACTAATCACTAGACTAAAGACAGCATTGGAATGGAGGATTACCGAGCTACAAGTTTATGGTGACTCACAACTAGTCATTAATCAAATCAATGATGATTATCAGACTAAAGATGACAAGTTGTTGCCATACAAAAAGATGATTGATGACTTCAAAAAGTACTTTGTGGACATTCAGTTCACACAAATTCTAAGGATTGATAACAAAGCAACTGACGCTATGGCTATGATCGCATCATTGGTACAACTCCTAGAAAAATAGACTCGCTATGAATTTCTGGTGGAACAATTATTTACAGCTGCTTATGACACACCCAAAAGCCAAATTATCTGCCACTTGGTAGGATCCGATTCACCTTGGTATGGTAAGATTTATGCCTACCTAAAAGATGACATTTTACCACCTGACTTATCCCGTAACCAAAAACGTAACTTTATCCGACAATCCTCTCGCTATACCCTTATCGCTGATACCCTTTATCGCCGTGGTCTTGATGGTACTTTACTTCGAAATGTGATGAATCCGACAAAGCTTTACAAGAAGTTCATGGGGGAATTTGTGGTACTCATTCGAGTCGACTAACTTTATCCAAGAAAATGATTAGAATGGGTTATTACTGCCCTACAATGGAGAGGGAATCATTCACTTTTGTTAAAACATGCCCAAAATGTCATATTCATGGGAATCTTATTCATGCTCCTACACAAGAGCTTCACTCATTTACACCAACCTGGCCATTTTCTCAACGGGGGTTAGATCTAGAAGGGAAAATTCATCCTTCATCCTCAAATGGGCATAAGTTCATCATCACGGCGACAAAATATTTCACTAAGTGGATTGAGGCAGTACCTCTCTCTAAAGTCACTGGAAAACAAATTTCATCCTTCATACTCAACTACATTATTTGTTAATTTGGTATTCCTAATGCCATTATTACAAATAATGGTTGACCTTTCAACAATCAGGATGTTGATGAACTTTGTGAAAGATTCTATATTCATCACAAATATTCAACACCTTACTATCCACAAGGGAATAGCCAAGCAGAGGCCTCAAACAAGACTATACTAAAGATTTTGAAGAAGGTTGTCAATGATTCAGGGAAAGATTGGCATGTTCAACTCAATCCCGCCTTGTGGGCTTACAAAACTAGTATCCGAATGCCAACATGAGCAACACCTTTTGCCCTTGTCTATGGAGCAAAAGCCATATTGCCTTTAGAGGTTGAAATACCTTCACTAAGAGTATCACTGAAAGGTCTCATAATAGTTGAATAATACAGAGTTTTCTGACTACAAGAGTTAGAACTTCTAGATGAAAAGAGACAAAGAGTAGCTAACCATTTGAAAGCATACCAACAGATGATGTATCGCAGCTATAATCACAAATTAAAACCACATACCTTTCAGGTGGGTCATCTAGTTCTGAAAGAGAACCCACACAATCAATAAGACAGAGAAAAGAAAGGAAAGTTTGAACCAAATTGGCTAGGCCCTTACGTGGTTATTGCAGTTTATGGTTCGAGAGCATACAAGTTATCAACGCCAGAAGGAGACCTATTTGATGAACCCATCAACAGCATGCATCTTAAGAAATATTATGTTTAAGCAGAAAAAGTCCTGAAGAAATACAAAAATAGTAGAAAAAGTCTCGAAGAAATACAAAAACAGTAGAAAAAGTCTAGAAGAAATACAAAAATAGCAAAAAAAGTCTTGAAGAAATACAAAAACAGCAGAAAAAGTCTTGAAGAAATACAAAAATAGTAGAAAAAGTCTTGAAAAAAAGTCAAAAAACAGTGGAAAAATTCACAAAAAAAAATAAAAATCCAAAAAATGTCATAGGGTGAAAACCTGGCAAACAGGCAGTCTATTGACAAAAAAATGCAAAAAAATAAAATAAAAGAAAATGTCATAGGGTGAAAACCTGGAAAACAGGCAGTCTATTGATAGAAAAATACAAAAAAATCAAAAAGAATTTAGAAAAATGCCATAAAAATAGATAGTGAAAATCTTGCAAATAGACGCTATCTGTACCTCTCCATCTATTAGTTCTTGTTTTTCGCTTTGGCTTTTCTGCTTCCTTTTTCTTTTTTTGCATTTTTTTCCACATCTTAGGGTTATACTCGCATCATCCTGCCATCATTTGCCTGGAGTGATAAAATATCTTACCATGGCTTGATCATTGTACATATTCGTTTCCGCAAGTTGTGTCAATAAATGGCGCAAAAACTCAACTGGGGGCACTTAACTTTCAGAGCATACTAAAATAGCTGAGCAATGTCATAATATCTGATAATGTAAACAAACAACAAACTTACGCAAAACCTTATCCGATCATCGAAGCCTTATCATGAACAATTTTCAGCCGATACCATATCATTGTCTATTGGATGGTCCAAAAATCTGAATAATGTATGAAATAACAGTATTACACTTGGAACAAAAGTTGTTTGATTTTCGATATCATTACTCTGGAGCACACTTAATGATGTACTGAACTAGAGTGGCAAGGAACGAGAATGATTTTTCTTTGTCTACTGTCTTGAGGTTAGCAGTCAATCTGATGCAAATATGTCACAGGACATGATTACCAAAGCAATATCATCGATGACAGTTCCACATTTGCATCGAAAGGGTGGTTAATCTTTGTTTGTTTATGCAAGAAATGCTCAGGTCATCTCGGTTGAATTATACCTTGATGCTTGTGTTCGCTTGCTACATCAAAAATCATGAAAGTTGTACTCTGGTCATCATTGGCGCTAATTTCCCCTTTGATGCTTGTGCATACTTCCAACATTTTAAATGCTCTATGATGATTCAAGAAGGCTTATAACAGGATCAATAAACTGGTTAGTTTCATTTAGTTGCATATTTGTTAGATCATTGTATATATCTGCATATTGGATTCACATCAGTGTTGTGAAAGGCTAAATGAAAACATTAACGGTTGTCATGTAGTTTTGAACTCTTTGTGGAGGACATTTGGACATCTCATTCATCATCATTTCATCATTATCATTTATCATTTCTTTCATTTATTTTTTTACCATTCTCATTTATCCTTCATTTCTATTTCATCATTTTATCATTATCATTTATCATTTCTTTCATTCATTTTATCATTCATGATCATTTTTTTTATCATTATCATTTATCATTCATTATCATTTTATCATCATTATCATTATCGTTATCATTATCATTTATCATTATTATTTATCATTCATTATCATTTTATCATTATCATTATCATTCTTATTCCCATTTCTCATTCAATCATTTTTATCATTATCATTTATCATTCATTATCATTTTATCGTTATAATCATCATTCTCATTTCTCATTTATCATTTATCATTTATCATTATTGTTATCATTACTGTTCTCATTTCTCATTCAATCATTTTTATCATTATCATTTTATCATTTATCATTTGCTATTTATTTATTTATCATCATCTCATATCATTTCATTACCATTGCGCTCATTCATCATTTCATTTTTCATCACATTGCCATTACATAAACATTACCAAACATATCATTTTTCTTTTCATCACATTCGTTATCTACCATTTTCATATCATACTATTCACCTCTGCATTTGCAACAAAAATTCAAGAATCAACATCTCATATATACATTATCACAATCATTACATCTACATCCTAGATTATCCGTCTACATCATATCATTAAACCATCCTGCATTACAAGATTAGTCCACAAAAACAATAATAAAAACATATCAAAATCCATCTGATATCATACATGCATAAAAGTAGCATCCATATCACATCCAAAATGCACAAACATATCATCAAAAACATTGCCACTGCATATCATCGCTCATCAAAATAATACAAATGTCCAATGTCCAAATGAAGCTAAAAAGTTCAAAACATGATACATGAGATATGATCAAAACTCAATATACATGCCCTGCATATGTGTAAAACTATATCAGTCCCAAACACTAGTTGGTAGATGCCCCTGAAGGAGCTGGTCCGGAAGGAGGTGACCTGCCACTAGT
The DNA here is from genome assembly GCA_007258455.2 of Sequoia sempervirens. Taxonomy (NCBI): domain Eukaryota; kingdom Viridiplantae; phylum Streptophyta; class Pinopsida; order Cupressales; family Cupressaceae; genus Sequoia; species Sequoia sempervirens. The sequence continues at coordinate 12,869 of VDFB02164134.1, forward strand.
CCCTACATCAGGATCTTGTCGAGGCCCTGTAACCTCTCTACCATGTGTCGATGTCCGTGATTGGGTCCTCGTCCTGCTATGTGATCATGGATAGGGCTCTCACCACTCGGGAGGGCATAACTCCTCATATCGAACTCTGTAATACTCGGCCTCTCTGGCTGCCTCAAATCCCTCTGCAATGGCCTCCCATAAGGATGTACTCTCTACGGTACCCATGAGTCTCTGTGCCACACCCTCGGCCTCCAGTGCCCACCGTCTAAGGGCATCCCTCTCTGCTACCAACTGTGCCACCTGGGAATTAGGGGCGGGCATCTAAGCCTGTACCTATGCCTGAGCCTAAACCTATGCCTGTGCCTAAGCTTGTATCTGTGTCTAGGCATGTGTAAGCTATGCCTATAATTGTACTATCACACTCTGAGCCTGAGCTAGCTAGCTCTGTAGCTATGCCTGTTGTCCCTGAAAAGTCTGAACCTGACCTTGCAATGTAGCTATCTGTGCCTGCTGAGAAGAGGATGACACCCTAATCATTGTCCATGGTCTACCACCGGATCTGGCTCACCAAACAATTTGTGCTCTGCCTAGACTATCCAACCTCTGCTGCCTCTCCTCATCCCCATCATCTCCCCTATCATCCCCATCATCTGAGCTATCCTCGTCCTCATCTCCTCCTCCGCTCTCCTCCTCCTCCTCTCCCTCTTCCTCCTCTCCTCCGCCCATTGCCTGCTCTCCACCGGCGACATCGCCTTGTATCCCTGCCCCTGGCTGTGGTGCTACCCCAATCGCTTGTGGCTCATCTAGCACTGTAAATCATGGAAATGGATGCATATGAAAATACTGTGCATAATCATTCGTCATCCCTGCATCCTGCACCTCTAGCCTGTCGGTCCATACCTCGAGCTATAAGGTAGAATACTCTGTGTATGTTGCCTAGTATCGAATGCATGGTCCCCATCCTGGATCACCCTTCCACTTCCCATAATGAGCAATGCCCTGGGACATACCTTGTGTAAATCCAAACTATCTCAGGACCCATAATGCCAGAAATATCTCAATAATAAAGGGTGTCCGCCCTATCAGATATCGTGGTCTACAGACAAAAGGTATCTCTAAGTGATTAGTCACCCATGCCTCACAATCCGTGTAGGGTATCCATATCACTACATCAATGTCATCCAATACCCGTCGCCAATACTCTACCTTGCCTAGCTTTTGTTGGACAAGTGCACCAGAATATGCATACACATAGGGCCTCCCTACTGGCCTATCTCTCATGCAATGTGGTCTCGTGATTGTAATGTGCGCCCATGCCCAGATCTGTAGCAGTGTCACCTCACTTGCCAAACTAGTGGATCCTCTATATACAACCTGATGGAGATCATGATACATGTCGGCCAATACACAGCTCCCCGAGGCAAACCTCTATGGCTGTGTCACCAACCACTCCAGCATCCTACCCCAACCAACTGTGAATCCCTTCAACCGATGGTCCGGTCTAAGAAGCCTCCAATAAATGTAGCCAAAACAACAACTAAGGCTGGATACCTGCTGAAATCATCCCAATCTATCTAGTAGCCACAAATTCTTGCATCGCCACATATCTGTCACAGCGCCTCGGTCCCACCAATCTCCTTGTGGTCATAAACCACAAGGGCACCAATAACTGGGATCCCCAGAATCCTGTACACATCCTCGGGCATCACACTCATCTCATCCGTCAGCAAGTGAAAGGTGTTATGCTTCGAGTGCCATCTCTCTACCAAAGCGGTCAAGAGTCCCCTGTTGGCCCAAAAACCTCGCGGCATCGCCAACAAAGGTCCTAGTCTGCAATCTGCTATCAACTATAACTCTGCAGGGGTAAGCTCTGCTATCCTCTCCCAACATAGTGGGAACTGCTCTCTAATCTGGAGGCTTTTGAAAGCCTCCTATTTTGTTTGATCATCACAAATGACACATAAATCAGATTCATATCCTCTGATCTATCTAGCCAACAAATCATATCAATGACCCATATCAAGTACTACATCAATCTATCTGAATATCAAATCAATCTACTCTATCATCATCTACTATTTGTTTTTCTTTTTAGGAATGCAAATTTATCAACACACAAATCATTTTCTATTTGTAATTCAATCATGAATGCAAATTTATATCCTCATTTTACTATTTGGTTTCTATCACATAAAGCAAATTTATCAAACATCTACTCTATGTTTTTCAATCACGAGAAACAAAGTTATCAACCACAAATCAATCAATCACTCACTTTACTCTTTGTTGTTTGTTACAAAGTTATAAGCTACCTACTCTTTGTTTTCTATTGTGGAAGCAAAGTTATCAGTTCTCTATCAGATTTTCTATCATATCAGCATGATGGTACTACAATTCATCTATCTATTGACTAAGGAAGCAATTTAAATCATCATTTTTCATCACACAAACGTTCTGTGGAAAATTTCCTAAATGCGCTATTTTGTTGTCCAGATGCGCTAAAACACAAATGCGCTAAAGTTTTTCTTATATGCACTAAATTGTTTCCTCGATGGGCTAAAACTCAGGATGCGCTATTCTATCCTGCCTATGCACCACTTTACCTCTCAAATGCGCAACTCTATCAATTTCAAACCCTAGCCCTATATGCCCAATTCTATGCCCTTGATGCACTATAGGTTCAAACTAGCCGATTTTACCCTAGATGCGCTACTTTATTTGTCAAATGTGCTACATGATCAATTTTTAACCTACGCCTAGATGCGCTACGAAATTTCCTATATGCGCTACATAATTTTTTGAATGCACTAAAACTTTTCTCAAATGTGCTAAAATGTGTGAAAACAACTGAAATCCGATTTAAAACATTTGAAAAATCTATTCAAAATGCAAAATTTGCAATAAAAAATGGTTGGAATCACTCACTGGTGGTCCATACGCAGCTGGTCTCTGGTATCGGCGCACTCGCTTGAATCTATGCATGTGCAATAGGATCTCCATCTCACCAGGTCACTATCAAAGCTCACTTTTCACTATAGTAGCAGGGTGAAAATGACACTTCATTTTACCCCTTTTATCTTTTAAGGGTCTTTTAGGGTGAGAGTTAATGTCATTTTTCCATTCTTTCCATATTATTTTTCACCGAGCCATCACAAACATCATTTATCGGGAGCTAAATCATTATTTCCCTATCATTCTTGACATCATCTTCCGTGATTTACCTCCCGAGGGGGCATCATCGACATCAAAAATCAGAAACATATCAGGGGCAAAAAAAATAAAATAAATAAATAAATAAAATTATTTTCTTTGAAGCAATGCATTTCACACATCACTTCAAAGAGGGGCAAAATGTATACACATAAAAATGGCCATGTCTATAATCCTGGTAATTAATTAAATATTTGTTATTTAATTAATTTATCTAAAAGTCCTCTACATATGATTAAATTTAATTAATTTAATTATATTGTTCATTCATCTTATTCTTCCTTCATAATTAAATAAATTTATTTTATTTAATTATTTTTATACGTCCACTTAATTAATTAAATAAATATATTTTATTTATTTAAATTAATTATCATTGTTTCAATTTAAATTAAATCTTTTGATTTAATTAAGTTTAAATATTTCTCTTCTATTTTAAATTCCTCTTCTAATTAATTAAATATTTCATTTAATTAATTTCATAAATGTGATTTAATTAAATAAACCTTATTTAATTAAAGATCTCATGCTTTCTTTCTAAATCACAATTAGATATTTTATTTGATTGTGAAATCTTCTATTTTCTTCTCATATCATAATTAAATATTTTATTTAAATATTAGATCTTCTGTTTTTTTCAAAAATCCTAATTAAAGCTTTCTTCTTATCACTTTCTTCTGCTTTTAAAAGCTTAATTAAATATTTCATTTAATTGAAAAAAAGTTGAATATCCTCCACAAATAAATAATTGAATTTTTCTAATTCATTATTTATCAGCTTTTAAATCTTTCTTTTATTCTTTTAAAGAAAGATGATTTCTTATCTTCTTATCTTTTCCTCTTTCATAAAAATAGAAAAATCTTGTTTTCAAGTTTTCTTCTATTTTCTCTTCAGTTTCATCCTTCTTCAGCCATTCGATCTGCCAAGAATTATCACAACCGTCAATCAAAACAACCAATCAGAATCATTCAAAAAACTCTATAGATACCTATGTGAATCCAAGCATTGGTAATAGGCAATTAATTAGAGTACATACATTTAATTCATTTAGTATTCTCAATTCATAGCATCATGTTTACTTCAAGCATATTAGTTCAATTCCATATCATAGCTTAATCTTGCATCATGCATCATATTTGAATCTCGTTCTTTAGGAAGACAGTTTGTTGAGCCTAGCCTACAAATCTGAGAGCAAAAGCTAGAATCGAGAAAAACACTGAAGATAGAGGACAATAGGATGACAATCGAGGCAGAATACTGAGTTTACATTTACTTACCTTTTATGTTTTGTTTTGATATAATGTCTTATTGGTGTGCTTGAATAGTATTTATTTCAATTCATTTATGCATATTATTTTCGATCACACAGTATCTACACAATTTTTTCTTTACTTTGTTCATGCAAAAAATGATAGTGTACTTCAATACATGCTTAGTTCTCCAATGAAACCTTAAATTTTGTGTCCCTCACTATGCCACTTTTATTTTCATAATTTTTTCAACCACATTAATTATTTTATGGCTTTGCAAATTCCTATATATTCTAACTTTGCACATTGAAAGAAACCATTATTTTTTCTTAATTATTCATGAAACTACACCTTCATGTACAATGAAGTAGCATTCTAATGTTGATATTTGGTGATCAATATCCCCTATCCAATCTACATTGCAACATCTAGTTAGCTTAAGATGTTTCTAAACTCCCATTGAATTTAATCTAATGATCAATAGTTCCTTAAAAATATTTTTTAAATATTTTAATAAATGACCAATTCTAAGCTCTAGAATTATTTGAAAATTAGAACTCAAATTATACTTAAAGCCAATGCAATGTCAAGTTTTCTAGAGACTAACATATGTATACATCAAAACACAAGCTATATGGTGCCAAGGAATAATTGTTATATATGATAGATTATTCTTTAAATTATGTCTTAACACATATTTGTTTTGAAGGTTTCTAACCATGTCATTGCACTTGAATGACTATAAATAATTTTAAATGTCCTCAAGTCATCTTGGTCATACAAGTTGCAATGTTTATATGATCCTTGACTCCAATTCCTTAAGCCAATTATTTTTGTTTCAATATTTGTGTTTTGTGTCTTTGGTCTTTTATTTTCATCACTTCAATGTTCTCAAATTATTTTTATGTTTTATGCTCTAGGGATTCCTCAAGTTGGAGTCGAGCCAAATCTAGATATTGGATTAAACGAATCCGTTGAAGAACACATGGACCTTGAAGTTAGGGAGGAGACCCAAATTCAAACAATGCTTGTTGGAGAGGGGTCAAGATCACTTCCTTCTACTGGTATGGATTCAAGCATATAAAACTAGCACAAACTTCTCTCACTTATAGCATCATGTTTTATCAGTTTGTTTTCCTGCATACATAAACTTCACTTATATAACATCATCTATCACTTTTGTTTGCAAAATATTTTGTAACATGTAGGAAGGGCTCAACAAGTAGGAAGTTTTCATGCTCAAGTCGAGCCAAATCTAGACATTGGATCAAATGAATCCACTCAAGAATGCATGGCCCTTGAAGATAGGGAGGAGGCACAAGTTCAAACAATTCATGTTGGAGAGGGGTCGGGATCACTTCCTCCTACTGGTATGGATGAGCATATAAAACTAGCTGAGAAGGTGAGGAAACAAATTTCTCATAGAAATTTAGATCATTTACTTGAAATGGATATGGAGAAACTAAAATATTATGCCAACTAGCCTTATAATAAGAGAAAGAGGCCAATGACTAAATCTATAAATGGAATGATCAATCATCATTTCAATCATCTTGATACACTTGAAAAAACCCAATTGTTATCACGTTTACTTCTTCATGATGAGCTCAAAGATTCATTACAATTATTGGGTGTACATTCGGTATCAAATAAGAAGAAGCACATGGGATTACAAAAGGATATTGTTTAAAATGTTAAAAAGGGTTTAGATTCCATTGGCAAAGGATCTCGATCAGTGGATAAGGCCACTACAAGAAAGGTGATGTTGACATCTATTGTACATCAAGATATAGCAAGAAAAAGAAAAATGTCTGCACTTTCAACTAAAATTGGTTATAGTAGAACCACATTGATAAAATATGAGAAAAATAGAGTTTTTGGATGATATTTTAGAAGGAAATTGGGAAATTATGTGTAGAGCTCCCTGTTCTAACAGGATTGAAGATGTTGTTAGGAACTTGGTCTCAGGTTTTTGGCATGATCAGACTCGTCCATCATCAAATACGAGAGATGTTATGAGACATAGGATTGGACCTAGTATTTATGAAAATCATATCAAACATTGGCTAGACATAACACAATTTGAGATGTATATGAACTTTTGTAATGCATATCCTCATATAAAGATTGGGAAAATAATGTTTCAAAGGTTAAAGCCATATTATGTGAAGATAAACAAGTTTTTTGAAACTTGTTGTTGTCGTTATCATATTGAATTTGATCTCTACTATCAGGTGTTTCAAAAGATGAAAGAAGAAAGATGTGGGTTTCAAAATGCACCTCCTAAATAGGCAAGTTTGTTCATAAAGTCTATATTATGTGATCATGAAAATGGACCTCAAATAAATTGCATAAAATGAATTTGTCAAACATGTAAAAATTTGGCTAAATTTCCTTCAAGAATTGAGGATACTGACCTAACAAAGACAATAAATTTCAAGAGGTAAGTATTATTTTTAGAGAGTTTATTTGTTTCAATTTCTCATAGATTGTTATTTGGATTCTCTTTGATGTAATGTTTCATTGATCAAGTGTGCTTTATTTATTCACATATTTTATTGACATAGGTACAAGTATGTAAAGTTGTAAACAAATTTTGGGAAAGAATCCACAAGGTTGAACTATGTAGAAGAGGAGATTCCCATTGGAAAATTTATGGAAGATTTTCAAAAATTGATACGACCATACATACATCATTCCTTTTTTGCTAAGTGGCAAGCAAAACAATTCCAAACATTGAGAGATACTTTCCCACGCGGAACAGTTCTATCAGTAATTGACTTTGCAGAAAATTACTCCTTTTTACATCAAAAGGAGATTCAATCAGAGTATTACTTTTCAAAGCATATCACTATTATGGTTCATGTGTGTTATCGACATGTGCAATCAGAATTGGATGGTGTTGAGAGTACAGATGAAGAACAAGCCATTAAGAAAGAATATCACTTTTATATTAGTGATGATAAAGAGCATGACACACTTTTTGTCAAACATTACTTTACAATATTTTTTGAGAATTTGAGAAGTAGGGGTGTAAAATTTGAAAATCATTTTGTATGGTTAGATGGATGTGTGGCACAATTTAAATCTTCATGGTCATTCTATGCACTTTGTAGATATCATAAAATCTACAAAATAACACATGTTTGGAGTTTTTTTGAGAGTGGGTATGGAAAGGGTGAGCATGATGGAGTAGGAGCTTGCATCAAACGAGCTTTAAGAAAGCATCAAATGAGTTATCTAGAAGATCATCTAGACAATGCACATGATTTGTTGAATGGTGCAAGAAACACTTTGCATCAAATGTGGTCAGCACATCTTCAAGAACAAACTGACACATTCCACATAGAGTGTTTTGGGAGATATCGGGTATGTATAAATTCATTAAATCAAAAATTTGAATTTATTTAAATTTAAAATATATATATACATATTTGTTCACATAAGTTTTTTGTTGTACATATGTATCTAGGTGTAGATATAAGATCAATGCATGGATGCAAGAGGGTAGAAAAAAAAATATCTTTGCATTGTGTTAGGAGTTCAGATAGTCACCATGGATGCATATTAGACACAAGGGATTACTCTTGTTTTTGCACTGAGTGCATTGAGGGAAAATCTGATTATGAATGCAACAATCAAGAACTTGGATATGTTGGTAAATGGGATACAGTTCCATTAGTTGTTTCAGAAACATATGATGAAAACAAGGAAGAAATATTTGAAGACATTCCTTTGATTTCAATTGATTATGACCATATTTTAGGATTGGTTAGAAAAGGTACACATGTGTAAGTTTTCAATAATTTAAATATTATATATATCTAGTTAATGATCTTTAGAGACATTTCTAATTTTTTTAGAATTTTTTTGTGTAAATTTGTTGTACAGGAGATGTTTTTGCAGTCATAGCAAATCCTAGAAACATCGAAGGTGTTAGCTATTATTTATTGTGTTGCACAAAAGAGAGGAATAAGCTAACATAACCTGAAACAAGTGATGGAATGTCATTTCTCACAGGTGAGTTTTAATTTAAAATTTTATATACATTGTATTTACATGTGCACATTACATTATAAACATTAAATATATATTGTAAAAACCTTGAGCACGAAAATTTTGCACACGTTCATATGTCTTACCTTAGGTTCATTTTTACCATGCAGGTTCTGTTGTAGTGCAAGGGACATATCTAAAACAAGTCAAAGTTGTTCAACATGGGATTCATTTTGTTGACTATCAACCTGATAACAAGGTATATCAATATAGTCACTTAATAATTGCTACACCTCTACATCTTCATGCAGTTTCACATGCATGTGGTCGTAGAAAATGAAGACTAGATAGTGATGATCATCAAAAAATTCTACATGTTATTGAAGAGTGGGTTGAACCAGAATCTTTGACTTAGATTATATCCATGGTTTTCAAGTTCACTTGTAACCTTATACATGTTCAAATAAGAACTTATAGTAATTTGTACATAGTTGTAAATCATTTTGTGTAAATTACAATTATATGTACATATTTGTTCCATGGAAAATTCTTAAGTTCAAAAATATTTGATAGCATCATCTCTCACTTTTTTTGGTTGCATGTAAACCCATATATATGCTTTCAATCCCTATTTGAAACGTAGTGAATTTTTTAAAATCATTTTTCCTAAATTACAATTATATGTACATATTTGTTCCATGGAAAATTCTTAAGTTCAAGAATCTTTGATAGCATCATCTCTCACTTTTCTTGGATGCATGTAAACCCACATATATGCTTTCAATCCTTAATTGAAACGTAGAGAAGTTTTTTAAAATCATTTTTCCTAAATTACAATTATATACAACTTATATTTGTTTCATGGAATTCTTAAGTTCAAGAATCTTATATACACTTATATACAACTTATATAATTTGTTCCATCGAATTGTTCCATGGGAAACTATGTAAATTTTAAAATTAAGTATTATCTAATTATAAAATTATAAAATTATTATCTCTCTCAAGTCTCTCCCTCCCACCCCCTCTCCCCCTCT
>VDFB02164135.1:0-42590 GCA_007258455.2 Sequoia sempervirens
ATACTTGAAACAATTGTAATAATATTGAATGAAATATTTTATACTCTTTATTAAATATGATTTAATTTCCAAACTTGTAAAGTTAATTGTTATTTACGAATGTCTTCAATCAAGGCTATTGTAGATGAATAATATTATTTTCCTTGAATCTTCTACTTTCAAGTATTAAATAGCTACATTGGTTATTAACTCCCTTATGAAATGGTATGACTCTTGACAAAGATGTTAGAATGATTAACCAAATTTTGTGATCACCTAGTTAAATGTTGCAATTACATTTATAAAATGTCGCAATCATAGATATGGAACTACAAACCAATTATGAATGTTAGCATTGATAACAAATCTTTCCTTAATAATTAATATCATTTGTCACTTTAAAGATTTGTGAATAATTCCTCAAGGTATTATATTCTTCCAATATTTCAAAATATGATAAATGTTGACCAAAGTAATCAATATATATAGCTTTGATAGCAACAAGAAAATAATAGAAGTGTCCCCCCAAGTATTAAATGCTTGAACTAGGAGGATTTCTATCTATGTGATAAGAATCGTACACTAACACTCATATTGCATTGGGTCCCAGTTGTAGGTCTTTTCCCCCTTCTAATATAAAGGCTCTCCAATTTTGATACAAATAATGGATATTTTTAGAGCAATGCACTTGGAAAAAATCAAGGTCATTGGTATTAAAATGTCATGAGTGTTTTTGATAAAGGAAAAAATGAGTTTTATAGGGACCCAAAACCACAGAGTTTACAAGCAATAGAGAAATAAACCATCAAAGTACCCTACAAAAGGAAGGCTACGACAAAGAAAAAAGCAAAAAGGATAGCAGCCACAAACCAAGAACCAAAAAAAAGCTAGCAAGAAGCCAGCACCCAACACAACCTAAACTAACCTAAAGACTTTAAAGTTTCAGCAACCTCAGCTTCAAGGTTGCACATCTCCTATGTTAGCTTCTTTAGGTCTTGGATCTCCTGAGGCGAAGAATCCGCTTTTCTTTTCAGGTTGGCTCTAGTCCTTTTTGAGGGGCTAGAATCCTCCTTCTTACCTTTATCCTTGTCAGCTTCCAAGTCCACAAACAGTGACCCCTAATGATTATTTTCCATCTTCTCCACCATTGCGTTCAAGATAGTACCATTTTGTTTTACAACTCTGTGGTTGTGCTCCATAACAGTTTTTATAGTATCCCTGATTTTTCCAATTTCCCCTTCTAGATGCTTGACCTTATTCTCATTATCCTCCTTCATCTTGTTCATAAGCTCAACATTTCTTTGAAGGCACTCAACCAAAGCCCTCTTCTCTTCCACAGTCCACAAAACACCAGCAGTATTCTAGGAAATTCCTTTAGCTTCCAATTGATCCATCTTGCTAGTGACAGCCCTATTTTTTAAATTGAGATCCTTAATTTCATGAAAAACCCACTTTATGATCCTAAAGTAGTCAATAGCCCCATTTTTGGAAATTACCATAATATCATCAGGAAATTCCCAGTTTAGCTTGAAGTAGTGGTCATTAGGATTGAGGTCTCTCAGGAATTTGGGTTTGTTCTCTCTGTTAGAGGTAGGGTAGGAGGTAAAAGAGTCCTCAATAGCATTATGATCATCAGAGTTATCCTGCGGAGAGTCCTCAAAATAAGAAACCAGCTTATTCATAGGGAGGTCCTTCTTCTTGATTTTCGCCACCTGAGAAGTGCCCTTGGGGGTTTTCGCGGTGCAAACCTTTTTTTTCGAGGGCTTTCTCTAAGGGATTTTCATATTTTTCTTTTTGGGGGAGGGAGGGTCTTCCTCTTCCCACTCAGTATCAAAATATTCTTTATCCTATGATGAGCTGATCTCAGTATCATCACCATCCGAGGCCGAAGCCGCTAAGGGGTTAGACAGGACTGACATGTTTTTAAAGTGCTCATGAATAAACCTAATAAGGCTAGTATGCAGACCGGATTCTTCCTAGGGCTCTTTCTATGTTCCTCAATACTATTGTTCAAGGAGCAGAGAAAATAGTGAGGAAAGGAAACCATTACCTTATGTCAAAAATGATTGAGGAGGGCAAAGTGGTACCCGTAAACTCTGGTATTTATGTCGTCCAGTGTAATGTACTCCATGAGAATTTTGAGCACCTCCCTGCACACCTTCTTGACCATCCCAACATTAAAATAACTGGTAGAAACTTTGGTTAGTTCCTTCCTCTCCTTATCAATTTTGGGGAATGTGAGAACAGCTTCATCCGAAAACTTTCTGTCATGACAAAACTTCACCCCCTCAGTCGAGAGACCAGTGATTTCCCCAATGAGCTCCTTGTCCACCTTAACCTTCCTTCCTAAGAGAATAATTTACCCTTTCTTCCAATGTTTAGCAAAATACGCAGTGACTTTAGGGTCAGGGCCGTGGAGCTTATCAATGAAAGGCTGCAACCCACCCTGTTGAATATGCCTCCAAACCTTCGAGTTCTTCTTATGCTTCTCACCACTAGTCGGATCCACCCTTTTTCTGCTTCCCCCCATAGTTGCAATAATCTTGCTTATGTTGTTAACATGGCAAATGAATCAAACAGAGACCCAACAACATAACCAAAGAACCCACAAAACGTGCCAGCCCTTACAACCCATAGAATTAATTACAGCGCCACCATCGTATCTAATGATGTCGTAGTACCTAGCATTATTCTTCTTAATTATCATTAAAATTAGCAGCTTTTCCATGAATGATATCATAGTCTATTAAGGCTCTTACGTCAGTGCCCAGATCATTATAGTCCTACCACGTATGTTGCCCATTTTGTTTAACCCCCTTGTTTGCAAAATATTCGGCCACACTATTTGCTTCCCTAAAGACATGGGATATTCTAACCTTTCCAAAGGTGGATAAAATAGCTTTAGCTTCTTCTATCCAACATTTAATGGTCCATGAGGGTGGGGACTTACCTAGGAGATAGTCAAGAATATTTTTGGAGTCACCCTCAATCCAAATATTTTTAAAGTTCAATCTATTAGCAAGGTTGATAACCTAGAAAGCTCCAATAGCTTCAGCTAAGTGATTGGACTGTGTGCCCAAGGAGATAGCCACTGCCACCACAAACTTTCCATTATAATCTCTAATCACACCTCCACTCCCTGCCGGCCCCAGATTTCCCTTAGCCGCCCCATCAAAATTAGCCTTTATCCATTCCCTAGGTGAGTGACTCCAACTAACCCCTTCTCGGTTATTTTTCGTTGGTCTTGAAGCCTTAGAAATATCACTTTTAATGTTCCAATCTTTAGCCATCTTGAGGTCGTAGTTAGAGCAAACCACAACCTCCATCTTAGTATCTTGATTTGGGATATTATTAATATTTTCCAAAATTAACCTGTATGTTTTTTCATACACAATATCCTTTGGAGCCTCCTTGTCCCTAAAGATCCTATTATTGTGCTCCTTCCACACACCCCGGGCTATAAAAGGGAAAGTAAAAGACCAAAGTCTGCGAATAGCAGGATTCAAGGAGGGGGCATTCCACCGAATAAAAGGGTCTTCAATAGAGCCAGGAAAAACCCACGAGAGATTCCAGAGAGAGAAATCTTCCCCATATAGAAGCCACATACGGACAGTGGAGGAACAGATGGTTAGCAGTTTTAGCTTCTTCCTTACACAGGTAACATCGATTCGAGATCCAGAAGCCACGCTTACAAATATTATCAACCGTGAGCACTTTATTCTGAAGAAGAATCCAAAAGAATATGTTAACCTTAGGAGTCAGGTGTTTAATCCAAGCTTTAGCCCAAAAGGGATGGGGGGCAAGAGAAAGGGATAGCAAAGAGACAACTGAAGAGACCGAGTAGCTACCCGAAGGGTTAGCCGTCCAAACCAAAAGGTCATCCTGCTGGCTAGACCCCATTATAACAGCCAACAAAGAGGATTGAATCAGCGCAAGGTCCACACTGATCTGGCACAGATTCACCCATCCCCCATTTCTCCAATAGTCCTTAACACGAGTCCCAAAATTGGCCTTGTAGATATCATCCCATCCATTAAACCTTTGGAATGAAATTAAAGGCTCATTCATTAACCATTTTTCTTCCCATAACCTAGCTTGTTTCCCATTTCTTATGCTCCATCCAACTCCCATATCAATAATGTTTCTCCCTCTGATCATATCATTCCAGAGAGCCGAACCATGAGGCAGATTTAGAGAATCAAGCAGAGTCTTGAGAGAACCAATATTTGCCATATATTTTCTCTTTAAAATATCATTCCACTCTCCACTAGATGAGAAAGCTCTCCAAATTTTCTTAGCGAGAAGAGCCCTATTCATCATTCTAATCCTTCTAAGACCCAGACCACCCAAATTTTTGGGTCTACAAACAGAGTCCCAACCAATAAGAGGCATTCTTTTTCTTTCTTCAACTCCCGACCAAAGAAAGCGTTTTTGGATTTTTTCAATAGTAGATCCGCATATTTGGAAGGTATTTTAAAAAGACTTAAAGCATAGATTGGAAGGTTCTGAAGAGTAGCTTTGAGAAGTTGAATTTTACTTGCTTGACTTAGAAGAGCTCCTTTCCATCCAGCAAGCTTTTTGCTAAACCTATCAACCAAAGAGTTCCAAAAGGATTCAGGAGGCTCAAGGCCCAAGGGCAAGCCAAGATAAATAGAAGGTAAAGAATCCATTTTGCATCCGAGAATTCTGGCAATCTTATTTTTTCTAGGCTCTGGACTGTTGAAGAAGAATAAGGAACTTTTTTGTCTGTTAACCGTCTGACTAGACGCCCTCTCATAATCATCCAAGACTTTTTTAAGATTCCTAGCTTTAGCCACTATAGATCTCCCCATCAAAATAGTGTCATCCACAAACTATTGGTGAGAGCAAACCAAATTATTGGAGGAAGGCCTCAATCCTACTAATGATCCTTGATCAACCATTCTTTTCAGGTTCCTCCCAAGGCATTCTGCCATAATGGTAAATAAAATAGGGGAAATGGGATCTCCCTGCCTTAAGCCTCTAGAATTCTTAAATAAATGTGAAGGAGACCCATTCACCATGATAGCTATGGAAGCAATTGAAATGAGTTGACCAACCATCTGGAGGACTCTATTGCTGAAACCAAACACCTTCATGATTTTGAGTAAGAAATCCCAGTCAACACAATCATAAGCTTTTGAAATGTCCAATTTAAGAAGGAAACCTTCAGTCTTAGATTCCATGAGAGAATGAACATTTTCATGGACAATAATAATTGAATCAAGGATCTTCCTTCTAGGAATGAAGTCATTCTACTAAGGAGAAATTAGGGAAGGAAAAATAATCAATAGCCTCAAAGTCATCACCTTAGAGATAATTTTATAGGAGTTGCAAAGGATTATAGGTCTAAAAGCTTCAAAGTCAGCAGCTCCAGGGCATTTAGGGATGAGGACCAGGAAAGTAGCATTTAGTTCTTTTAGGAGACTCCTTGAGCTAAAGAACTCCTTTACAGCATTCACCACATCCTCTTCGACAATCTCCCAGAACCACTGAAAAAAGAACATAGGAAACCCATCTGGTCCTAGAGCCTTATTGCCCTCAAAAGAGAAGACAACTTTCTTAATTTCTTCCCTGGACGGAATGGCAGTTAGCATATATTGTTATCTTCATCCTTGACAAGTTTAGGGATAGCCTCTGAAAGATAATCTTGCATTGCATGATTAACTCCATCACTCGTTGAAATAAGATTGCTAAAGAAAAGGACAACTTGTCTTCTTATGTCATCATCCTTCTCAAAATGGACTCCATTGAACTCAATGTGAGTGATCCTATTAGCAGCCCTATGTTTCAGCACAGACATGTAAAAATATCTAGTTTTTTTTCTCCCACTGAAATCCACAGAGCCCTAGATCTTTGTCTCCAAAACTCCTCCTCTTTGGTTATTATATCTTGCATCTTCACAAGCAACTCATTTTCTTTCATCCTGTTATCAGCAATGTATCTCTCAAGCTAGATTTTGTCTTGAATATCCTTCAGTTCAAGCTATAATTCAGACTTGATACCAAAGATATTACCAAAAGTCTCTTTATTCCATCTTCTAATCTTATTTTTGACTTCCCTCAGCTTCTTGGCAACCCTAAACATAGTAGTCCCATCAACAGAGATATTCCACCACCTCTTCACCTCCTCAAGGAGTTGAGGGTGGGACAACCACATGCGTTCAAATCTAAAGGGAAAATTCCTCTTGGCCAAGATAGGATCCGGCACAAAACTAATCGGATAGTGATCAAAGCCCACCCTTGAGAGAGCTTTTAAGGAACAAAAATAATTTAAAAACCATTGATCAAAAATTAAAGTTATGTCTAATATGACTTGAATCAAATCCTTACCAATTCTTCAATTTGACCAAGTATAAGAGGCTCCTTGCAGCTCAAGGTCAATCAACGCCTGATTATTAATGAATTACAAAAGGTCCATTCTACTTTCTAGATTCGCCTAGGATCCCCTGAACTTCTCATTTTCCTAAAGAGGGGTATTGCAATCTCCCATAACAACCCAAATTTCATTACTGAAATTCCTACGGAAAGCTTCCAACTCTTTCCAAAAAGTCTTTCCGGCTCCTTTCCCATTTGGGGCATAGATGTTGGATTGGATCCAGCAAAAATTGTTTCTAATATGGGTAAATCTTGTAGCCATATGATTTGTGCTCTCCAACAAAGGTAACCCTTTGATAAAGTTCACATTCCAAAAGGTAACAATTCCCCCTGAGGCACCTTCAAAACTATAGTCACCAATATTTAATAAATTACTACTATTTAAATGTGACTCCCTTAATCAAATTTGTGGCAACCTTAGATCAGCACTAAACAATAGAAAAATGTGAGATTAATATGAGCAATAATCACAGTAATATAAAATATATTTGTAATTAATAAAATCAATATAATTTTAAAAGGATGTTTCTTTAATTACAAAGTAAAGATTAATTAGATCTACAATGTGGGGATCTCCATGTGAAATCACTCTAAGGAATTATGGGTTTTCATCTTCCAACTCCATACCTAAAGGGTTTTTGTCCTTGAATTAATTGAATTGATGTTTCATACTCCACAAGGAGTAAAAATTAGAAAATAGAATGTTTGACTAATGATGTTTCCTTATTATTGTGTGGCCTCTCTTAAATAGAGCTTTCATTCAAAAGATGTGTCTCTTCAAATGCTCCTTGATTTGTATAAACTCTAATTATAACTTTATTTTATAGTATTATGTAATCCACTTGTTATAATATTATTTTATTTTATTCTATGTTTCATATTTATTTATTTTATAATATAATTTGATTGTATTTGTTATGCTAAATAGCACCAAATTTCTACACCCAATCCACCATGCTCATAGGTTGTAGATATGGTTCTTGCGAAGAAAACAAAGCATGTGAGATTAATGTTTGAAAAGGGAACAAATTATATATTGGGGGCTAAGACAATGGAAGAGGATGGGGGTTAGGTTTAAGGGATATGAAATTGGGTGAATAAAAATAGAAATCTAAAAATTAACTATTTTTTGCTTTTGGTTTTCATGAAGTCATATGAAACAATTGATTATGTTACATATGTATAGGGGTTGTAAACATAGTTTTTGTCTTAAATTGATCTAATAATGAAAGTATTGATACAGCATAGACAAAATATAGATTTGATTTAAAAAGAGGGAAATGTTATGTACACCTTATAGGTCAATATATTAGATAAATGGAAAGGAATCTATTTGTGGGTATCCACCTAAAACATCTCAAACATCAAATCATTATCTCGTTTGTCTTTACCTTTTTTGACCATTTAAAAATATTTTTTAAGATTTCTAGCAACATATTGTAGAAGTTGATAGATATTTTATTCAAAGGATTGCATCGTGATAACATCAAAGAAGAATCTTTCAATATTGACAGGTAGATCTGAGGTGGGTACAAAAATATGACTTACTCCATGCTTAAACATTAATGTTTTCTCCATCCAAACACATATAAGATGTCAAATGTATCTTATTTTCATATGACAATAATGAAATGTTCAGTTCAACATATAAATAAATATATAATAAGATTATTTTAACAAAAATGATATGCCAGAAAGGCCCAGGACATTTATATGTCCTATTGTGGCTTGTGGCAATCAAAAGAGCCTGAATTTATAAGATCTCATCAAGAAGTTGAATTTTCCAACACCATCTCACTGTCAAACAGATGCAATTGTTTGGGTGAATCGGACTCCATGGTAGAGATGCATGTGTTGTACAGACAACTGACTTGAAGTCTTTCAATCCAAAACGTGTACTTTTGTTATTACTGTGGATGATTAATCTCAGAGAATTCTAGAGGAAGCTCCTAAGAAAGTATTTCTACTCACTATAAAGAAGTTTGTACTTCTTAATTAACTAAAATGAGCACAGATTGTTCTTACAGAAAATCAACTAAGAGATTACAACCAATAGTTGCAGAACAACCTCAGGTTCATCATAGAACAAATTAGAAAAGTGCAAAATTTAATATTTCTCAATTTTAAAACCTTGTTGAAGGATTATTTTGATCAAAGAAAACATGTACCAATGTCTTACCGATATTCCATGAAGAATTCTACCAAAAAAGGTTGACAGATCTACAAATAAAATGTGATCAGTGCAAAGAAGAAGAGGACAGAAGATGCCCAAATGGAAATGAATGAGTTGGTGGAAGTCCCTTCTGATTTCTATCATTTTGATTACCCACCAAACTTAGTTAATAGTTTGGAAAGATGATATACATCAGTCAAAGACATTGGAAAACCTATTGATGTTGAAATGAAACCAAAAGAATTGGTCTGATAGCATCCCTACTCCTAAATTTTTAGGATTGGTAGGTAATTTTGGATGATTTATCACAAAGGTTTTCATTTTCACATGGGAAAAATTTTACCTATCAGAAATAAAAATAAGATCAATGGGTTCAATTCTTTTAAAGGAAATAAATTTATTTGTTTGAATATTTTTAAAAAACAGATCCTCTAATTTGAAGTGTAACTATCTCACAATTGATCAATTTGGTTAAACAGTATTATTGTTTTAACATAAAATATATATCGGTTCATGTCATAGACATTCAGAAATGGTTAAATCTCCAAAACAAAAAACTTTAAAGAGCTCTGAAATCATGAAACATGGAAATATTTAAAATATAGATTTTTTTTTTAAACAAAATTATGAATTGTATAATATTTATACTACACATAATTCTTTAATTTTTTTGAAGATTGTTTATGTGTGAGCAAAAGAAGTTTGATAAATGTATACAAAATAGAAGTAGTGTATACAGTATCTAAAGTAAAAAAAAAAAAAAATATGTACTAGTATATAGTATTTTGTTTATGAAAACATCTTTCTAATGAAATACAACATAATTTATTTTTTTGCTATTGCATAAAAACTCCTCAATCAAGTTTCAAATTGTATGAATGCATTAAAATTATGAATGAAAATAGAAAACCCATACATGTAACTTTACAAAAATCCAAAATCAGAAAATTGCTGATACAATTTTTAAATCTCACTGACCTTCAAAATATTTTTTCTGAACATTAATCTCTATAACCTTAACCAACTATTGTAACTTCAGATCTATTCTCAAAAATTTGTTACTTTGTTGCAAATTATTGTTGGCTTAAACAAAACATCATGTACATTACAACTTGTGTCCATTTCCTTGATACACTACATTTTTCAAAGCTGTTCAACAATCTATATTTTAGACCAACACAGTCCATTTTTCAAAGTTGTTCATCAATCTATTTTAGAGCAACACAGTCCATTTTTCAAAGTTAGTTCATCAATCTCTTTTAGACAAAAAGAAGGGAGACGAATGAATATGAAGTTATCCATTTTTCAAAGTTGTTCATCAATCTATTTTAGACAAAAAGAAGGGAGATTAATGAATATGAAGTTATAAGCTTCATAAAATTGAATAAAAAGTTTCTGGAAAAATGAATATGAAGTTATAAGCTTCATAATATTGAATAAATGTTTCTGGAAAATTTGGGAAAACTGTGTATGCTTATTGAGTAAAAATAGGTTCGGAAAGGATCTGATTTTTTTTATAAAAACCAGACAATAACACAACTGTATATATTGTTTAAACCAATTTTGTAATTGAAAATACATTTTTTCTACATATAAATTAAAAAAAATCATTTGATGGCTGAATCCAAACACTAGAAAATACCAGGTGGGCAAAAGCCCTTTCTGCCGAACCATCAACACAGATTTGATTTGAGGCAGATCCAGAAATGGAATGAAAAAAACAAAAAAAAACATACCCTTTTTCAAGTTAACAAAGGCTTGTGATTTTTGAAATTTTACCAGCATATCTTATCAAAAGGCTTTTCTTCCCATCGATCATAAACTCCACTTCAGCCATTTCAGTAAGCAAACACATTATTAAGTGCAGCATTGACAAGTAAATGTAAGAGAATTATCAGACAAGCTAATAATATCAATACATTGAAATCATCAACGCTGCACTCAATGACGCATTTGCTATTCCAAACTTGTTGGAAACAATTGTGTGAGATGTTCAAGCATAGAAGAAAAGTTGGGTATTTATAAATGAAAAGAAATACGTTTTGGTTTGAGTGGGTGAACGGTGAGGTTGTGTAGTACAGAAGAGAAGTACAGAGTATGTGAGGAAGGTGGTTGTTGGTGAAGGTGATTACAGATGGCAGTACAGAGTTTAAGGTGAGCTTTGTTTTCTCCGCTGAATGGGAGGGAGGGAGGTTTATTTTCTGTTTTTTTCAAGACTACGTCCATTTTTCCTCAGTCAAATAGTTTTGGATTGAGAGCTTCTACCCGAGAGGAAAAACTGTTAGGAAGGTAGCCCATCTAGTTTCAAATTTTCCCCCTGAACTAATGTAAAAGATAACCAAACAATTACCTTCCTAGGATTGAAATTGATGAATGAAGTAGAGAATTGAGTAGGTGAGTATGGTGGGTAGGACAATGGGCCGCCCTATCATAACAATGCCCCCTAACTTACACCCATGTCAATTATATATATTCAAGTAATTTTATTGAGTTTTTAATTTATTTAAATTATTGTTTTTAGTAAGTTATGATATTAGTGCACAAATCATCATTTGTTTAGAGTATCTTTGAGTCATTAAATCTCATCAGTAGATTAAGGATCAGTTGATAAGATAAATATATTGAAAAGTATTTATGATGAGCACATTTGCTTCAAATGCTCTTCATTTCATAAGAATTGAATTATAAAAAATTAAATAATTTTAGAATTTTAAGAAAAGGTCTATAAAGATTTCCATAGAAATATCAAAGAAATATATTCTCATGTATGCAATGGTTTGCACAAGACTAGGTATTGTCCAAGCAATGAGAGTTCTAATTCATTTCACAAAAAGCTAGGTAAAGAACATCGTATACATATAAATAGAGTGTTTAGGTACTTGAAGGGAACTTTGAATACTACTTAGTTTATCATAATACTAATGATGTGAGTAGAGTGTTGAGTATACATGGATTTGTTCATTTGGATTGGGCTAGAGATCTTGATAACTAGATGTCTACAACTTGTGCATATGCATTTATTCTATTTGGAGGAGTTGTGAGTTGGATGAGCAAGAGGGGAAAAAAATCCTTAGATCAACTATTTACATAGAATATGTGGCTACAAAACATGGTTGTAAGGAAGTTGTGTGGTTAGAGAGGTTGAGTAGAAGTATTGGTTATAAGATTCAACCCGTGGTGAAGTGTAAATCATACAGTGTAATTTTTCTCACCAAGAATCTTATTTACCGTGCTAAAACCAAGCATATTGATGTGTAGTATCACTTTATGAGGGAGATGGTTGAAGGTAGGAAATTCTAGATGGAGAAAATTGATACTTAGGTTATCATTGTAGAATATTTGACAAAACTTGTAAGCACTATGAAGTTCATGTGGTGTAGGGATGAGATGGACTTTTCCCATTCCTTACCATAAGAATTTATTGGGTTAAATATCACATTCTCATGTAGTAAATATCAAGAGATAATGTTGGGACTTAGGTGATATTTACCTATAGGGAGTCCTTGTAGGAAGATTTTTTTATGAAAAGGGAGACTCTCCCTTTCAAATCTCATTACAAACACACAAAATATGCTATGCAAGAAGGCTGCAAATACATATAAAGAACTGAAAATGAAAGAGAAATTTGCAACTTTATTCCATTCAAATACGCAAATAGTTTTCATCAAAATGAAGCTCATGGGCTCATCTTCAATCCTACATGCAACACCTAGAACAAATGTGTCTTCAACAATCTGGCACAATTTCAGCAATATCTGGGTATGCAAACTTCACTTCTCCAAGCCCCCTTCTCAAAATGAAAAGGCATGAATAAATAGACAAAGTGTGTGGAGAAAACAATTTGTGGTTTCACAAAACAACCTTCTGGAACCACCTCCAAAAATCCACGCCCAACTTTGGGAGTTACAAATCTGCAAATTAGAAATGAAATCCAATGCATGCCAACCTTCTCTTAGGTGCATAAACTCTGTGCAAACAGATTTGGTTGTCTATGACATCTTACAACCTCTTACATATTCTTTACAGCTTATCAGTTACACTTTACATGCAAAGACATGCAAGGAACATGCTAGATTTTTTGCAGCCCACCTTATGACAATTTATGACACATGTACATGAAAAACATGCCAAAATTACTAAAAGACAAAAATATTTGTTCTCACCCAAAAGTGGACACCCAAAAGGAATATTCTCCCACAAGATGCTTTTACTACTTAACCGAGACCTATTACCCATCAAATTTATAGTTACATTTTCACCCAAAAGGGAAATTACATTGTTGTAAACGAAAATATTATTTTCCCAACCCTTAAGCCCTTATTAAAATCAAACAAAGCAAAATTATAATATTTTTGGTGACATAGGATTTCCCTTACACCTTGGGTGCTCCTGCATTAGGAACCCATGGTAATTTGAAATGTTTCATGAGTTGAACTCATAAAAATTTGTAGATCCTATGCTTATCCTGGATCCATCTATTTACCTTGTCTTTCTGAACATCTTTATGTATCTATCTTTGCAATTTGATATCCCTTCCACCCTTCATTCTTCCCCTCTTCCTTTTTTCACAAATTCCAATTCTCACCAATTTGCACTATGAAATACTAGAAAATCATAATCATCAATTTTATTTTCTTCAGTAAAATCAAAAAACTCATGCATTACCTCTTCCCCTATTATTTCTACAACAGTCATTTCATTTTCAATCTCTTTTTGTTCCATGTGTTCCTCCTTTCCTATACCTCTTGAAAAGTAATTCTCAGCTTCAAAATCAATGTTAGTGACACAATCAATATATTCATCATTTCCATCTTCCCCCTCTGCATCCATTTCAATGTTAGTAACACAATCAAAATATTCATCCTTTTCATCCTGCAATAAATTGCCATCCATACAAATCTCTTTATCACATGAGAAATCATCAACTGATGCAAAGGGAAGCTCACCAAACAAATCAACATTCACTTTATCACCTTCTTCCTTACTTACAAATGTAGTACCTTCATTCACCAGTGTACTCATTGCAGCTACAATATCTTCTTCTACACAAATCTCATCATGCTCATATAAATCAGCAACAATATTTTCATAAAAAATAGATTTTACCTCTTCTTTCTCCATCGAAACTTTCACTCTACCCCTTTTGAATGCAATCAACACTGCTGCAACTTGCATTAACAAACCATGATTTTCATCCTCATCCTCTTTAACTAATTGTCTAGCTCCATTAACTAAGCATTTTCTAGTGTCTTTACATACCTTTCCTTCTTCTATACTCAAAGGTTTCAACTTGTGCTTCACTCCATCCTTCATCAAGGAGTAGGTATTGGCATACCCATCATGCATTGCTTTCTTATCAAACTGCCAAGGTCTTACCAATAACAAATGACAAACATCTATAGACATAACATCACACAAAACTTCATCATGATAATCACCAATCTTAAATGCCTCTACCCCTTTTGAATGCAATCAACATTGCTGCAACTTGCATTAACAAACCACGATTTTCATCCTCATCCTCTTTAACTAATTGTCTAACTCCGTTAACTAATCATTTTCTAGTGTCTTTACATACCTTTCCTTCTTCTATACTCAAAGGTTTCAACTTGTGCTTCACTCCATCCTTCATCAAGGAGTAGGTATTGGCATACCCATCATTCATTGCTTTCTTATCAAACCGCCGAGGTCTTCCCAATAACAAATGACAAACATCTATAGACATAACATCACACAAAACTTCATCCAAGCATTGTTCATCCACCAAAGTCTTACGGTCATCCTGCAACCAAGCAATTTCGTATGGATGTGGGTGACTTCTCCTTTCCAGTTGCAACTTATTCACCATTTCTTCATAAACAAGATTATCAATACTACCACCATCAATAATCGCATTACATACTTTACCTTCACATTTGCATCTTGTTCTAAACAAACTCTTCCTTTGCAATGGTTCATTTTCTTCATTCAACAAGGCTTGCCTAGTCATAAAAGCTTCTCCTCTTTCATCTTCTTCAGAGTGTGAAACTACATCTTCTCCATTCACATTTGTTGCTCTAGCATAGTTTTTCAGATCTTCTATTAGTCCTTTCTTGATTGTGTGGGCAGTCATATGCTCTATGTCCCTCTTCTCCACATTGGTAACAAGTTCCTTGGAGTCCTCCTCTTCCAAATCCTCTACCCGATCTTCCTCTTCCTCTGAAATTCTGCTCACAAAACTTGTTTGAACTTTCACCTCTTTCATCCTTGTTTTCCTTAATGTCTCTATTCTACTATTCATCCTCTTTTTGTTGCACGGAACCTTTACCCTTCCCTTTCTGCTTATTCTCAAATTTATTGTTCAATTTTTCTTCTACTTTTAATGGAAACTGATATGCATTCTCAAAGGTGTATATTCTTACTAATGCCAACTCTTCTTGTATGCTCGGCTTTAACCCATTGATGTAATGGGCTCACTTTCTCCTTGTTTGCTTCAGAGTTTCTTGTTCTTATCAAAACTTTGTGAAAATTATTTTGTGTATTCTTTCACCGTCCTCATTCCTTGTCTCAAGCTTTGCATCTTTTTGAGCAGCTCCAACTCATAATCTACTAGAATAAATTGCCTCTTCATTTTTGCTACCATTCTATCCCATTTATAAATTTTGTCTTTCCCTTGTCTTCCTCTTTCAAGCTATATTTCTTTCCACCAAATGTTTGCATGTCCCTTTAACCGTGTTTTTGCAAACTTCACTCTATGAGGGTCTTCAATCTCTTCAAACTCAAAAAATTCTTCCATGTCATTAATCCAGTCTATCAACTCTTTCAGGATTTTAAACTTCCATTAAAGGTTGAAACCTCCATTTTTGGTTTCTTTCCAATTTTTGATATAGCTCTCAATAATCTCATTTCTCCAGGATCCATTTGATCCTATTCTTCCTCTTCCATTTCCTCTTCATCTTCATCTTCACTATCATCTCTTTCCTGATGCACTTCTCTCCTATGAATCTCTCCCTACAAAGTTTTTAATTGCCTTCTGAGGGCTCTAATTTCATCTCTAGGGGATCTCTTCCTCCACCAGCTCTGCCTCTACTTCTACCATAGTTGGAAACTCTTGGAGGCATTTTAATCTTCACCCACGACTCACAGGTCCTACTGCAAAATGCCTCTCTTTGACACTCTGTTTATAGGCTCAAGACAATCTGCTCTGATGCCACAAATGAAAAGGGAGACTCTCCCTTTCAAATCTAATTACAAACACATAAAATATGATATGCAAGAAGGTTGCAAATACATATAAAAAACTGAAAATGAAAGAGAAATCTACAACTTTATTTCATTCAAATATGCAAATAGTTTACATCAAAATGAAGCTCATGGGCTCATCTTCAATCCTACATGAAACACCTACAATAAATGTGTCTTCAACAATCTGGCACAATTTTGGTAGCATCTGGGTATGCAAACTTCACTTATCCAAGTCCCCTTCTCAAAATAAAAAAGCATGAATAAATAGAGAAAGTGTGTGGATAAAACAATCCATGGTTTCACAAAATAACCTTCTGGAACCACCTCCAAAAACCCACGCCCAAATTTGGGAGTTACAAATTTGCAAATTAGAAATGAAATCCAATGCATGCCAACCTTCTCTTGGGTGCCTAAACTCTATCCAATCAGAATTGGTTGTCTATGACATCTTACAACCTCTTACATATTCCTTATAGCCTGTCGATTACACTTTACATGAAAACACATGCAAGATTCTTTGCAACCCACCTTATGACAATTTATGACACATGTACATGCAAAACTTGTCAAAATTACTAAAAGACAAAAATATTTTTCCTCACCCAA
Source organism: Sequoia sempervirens (assembly GCA_007258455.2). Lineage (NCBI taxonomy): Eukaryota > Viridiplantae > Streptophyta > Pinopsida > Cupressales > Cupressaceae > Sequoia > Sequoia sempervirens. Next base: position 16,378 of record VDFB02164135.1, read on the forward strand.
AATTGGACGCCCAAAAGGAATATTCTCCCACAAGAAGCTTTTACCGCTTAACTGGGACCTATTACCCATCAAATTTGTAGTTACATTTTCACCCAAAAGGGAAATTACATTGTTGGAAATGAAAATATTATTTTTCCAACCCTTAAGCCCTTATTAAAATCAAACAAAGCAAAGTTAAAATATTTTTGGTGACACAGGATTGCCCTTAAACCTTGGGTGCTCCTACATCAATTTTTCTATATACTTTTTTGCAATTATATGCAATCATCTTAAATAAAAATGATGTAGTAGGCATAGTGATTTATATATGAAATAATGTTAAACATGTTGTACATCATAAATGATTACACATGTGGTGATGTTATGGCCAAAACCATAAGGTATTTGAAGAACTCACAACTGCATATGGAAGATAATTTTTTTTTGGAGAATGAATGGTGATGTCAAAGCACATGTGATAGAACTAGAGTTCATGTTGCACAACTTAGAAGTAGGACAACATCTTGGAAGATGGCACTAGATATGGAAAGTTGTCAAAATTAAAGTTATGTTGGAGTGAGCTAACACATTTGAGGAGTTGGGGAACTAGTAATTGTTATATCAATTATATGTGTGTGTACCAACATTATTGATTTATAGTGTGTGGTAGAAATAGAGTTTACAAAGTGGTTGTCCATAACATCATACTTGGTGGTTTATGCAATAGGCTAACATCATGCATGGTTTGATTATAGTTACACGATTCTTGGTATTCCACGAGTTGATTGGACAATTAAATGGTTAGTATTCTGAGAATTGCATCTATATATATCAATTCATGTGAATGTATCAATGTTACTTACATATAGACTAGAAGGAATAACAATATATTATACATTGTTGGTGTGTAAACATTACAGCATTGCAAAAGAAGTGTATGTTATAGATTGAGACTTTGTAAGAGGATCTAAGGAACTTGTATTAAATTGGTATTGATTCTAAATAACATAACTGTCAATTCCTTTTGGTGGCAGGTTTTCTCTCAAAAGGGTTTCTCACATAAAAGTTTGTGTCTTCTATAATCATGTGGATGCATACTATTCCATTTACTTATGTACATATTGTTCTAGGTAGATTTTGTAAGTAATGTTTGTTAGGAAAGATGCCTCAACTTTTCTCCTAACATTAAGAATACAAAAAATATAATCTTAGCACTATAGAATTAAAAAACTCAATTTTTGGGCTATATCTAAGTTATTTTTGACCAAAATAAATATTTCAAGTGTTGGTGGTTCTCAAATCCACTTGGCATGGACTTCTTTGAGCTCTATAAGTTTAAAAAGGGGCCCAATCAGCTTCCCAGATCAAAATTTATGGCCTCTTACATTACAAAATGTAAGAACATATATGACACATCAAAGCGATGTAAGAGGGAGTTACATGTGTTGACCAACTTGAATGGAAATAATGGAGCACCCAAGATGGTGAGTGGATTATGACAAACTCATGGAAGGTGGAAGGAATATGTTATTTTTTGCCTATCAACTCATCTTAGGATTTGAGCATTAGATTTTTAACTAGGGATTTGAATGCCACATTTTTGGGTTGTTTTAGCTTATGGTTTCCTAATTACCATTTGATGGTTTCATGTATTACATCTCCATTTTTTTGGGAAATTTTTGTTGTACATCTTGCATAAAAATAATAATGCTAATAATATAGAAATAAATATTTAATTGTGGTACATATATGGATCCATGTATCACATGGGTTAGGAATTCTTAAGTACACTTGTATGTTGTATGAGACACTGAGATAAATATTCAATGTGGGTGTCACATTGGTAAAATATTTAATATTAAGAAAAAATAGTACCAAATTCTTTAATTTGGGTCATGGTTTTGATGCACTTGGTTTATGTAATACTATTTACTAGTTTTATGCAAGCTTGTCTTATAAAAGTAAGTACATGAGCAGTTGTTGAGGTTGGCTTTTTATCTAAGCTTGGATTAAATATCTCTTTTAGGTTGCATATGTGGAAGTATAGATTGATATATATGGCTATGTGGTTCTCATTTTCTTTTTCACATGGGGAACACAAATAGGGTGCTTGATTCTTCAAAGGCTTTACATGCAGACTCTACAAGTTTATTGTAATCTTATTCTTGAGGGAATATATTAAGTTGTATGAGAGCCTTAAGAGTCTAAGTATTTCCCTTGAGAGGGTTTTCCTAGAGTAGATTTTGTTTTATCTTGTGGTATGTTTGCTATTTTTTTACATTGTGTATTTTGGATTTTTTTTATTTGTTTCTCTAATGAGGGCTATATGAAGATATATTATTGTTACAATTTTTCTCTCATTTGCTATTGAAACCTAGTTGTCATTTTCTAGGAGGAAACATCTTCTTAGCATTATTAACCCTTGGATTGAGTCGAGCTTTTGCATAGTTGAAACCATGGATTTGTAGGAAAATAATCAAAATGTTTCCAAGGTTTTAGATGTGTTATAGATAGATAAGGTGTTTAACATCTAGGGTTTGTGTGTTGATTTCAAAAATGGACTTTTGTTTGGGCTCATTTTTTGAGGGTTTGGAGGTGAAGGTATATATATTTCCTCTTGGGAAAAATAGGCCTCACCATTAGATCCAAAAGGCCCGAAAACCTATGGATCAACGTAAAAATTGATAAATTTTGAAAAAATTCAACCATTTATAGAGGGCATAGAGGAATCGTGATAGGTCCTACAATCATATAGATTTGTATGGGCATGCATATGGCTATGTAATTCATTGATATTTTATACTATATAAATAGGTGCATAGAATATTCCATATAGTTTGTGTTAGCCCTTCGTCGCCCTAGTATACAAGGTAAAAATTATTAATGTAATTAATTGATTGGACAATGAGTATGATTGACATCATCACAATGCAAGTTAGAATGGTTTAAGGGGCTAACCATAGGTCATATGTAGACTAGTTTTTAGAGACAAATTCATTCGTCATGGGGGGGGGGTGGCAAAGGATAGATAACCAATGAAGTGGAATTGATCTTCCACCTTCACCCTCATTCGCTACTTGTTATCTACCCTAATTGGTGGTCCCAAATTGTTCATAGCTTCTACTTTGTAACGCCCCACCACGCAACCCTAGAGGAAGTTGAAATTAACTACTCAAACGCACAACAATTTTATTTTTTTTGTTTAAGTAAAAATAACATACAAGTTCACTATCCATTGCCAACAACCTCTAAGGTTACGAGACTGAGATTACTTTAAAACCCAAACAAGAAACATGAATTGAAAACATAACATTTAATTACTTGAAGAATTAAGAACACATACCTTCCATACATGATAAATTACATCACATAATAAGAGATACCACATGTTTTCAAATAACATAATTTAACAATAATATTACAACTCTCATTCCTTGAATGAGGTAAATCCAATAAGCATGGTTACATAATACATCTATTTAAATAATTAATATATATATATAGGGAGGTTGGGCTGACCTATGGCTGCATCCTCCTCCTTTGGGGCCCGTGGCTTATAAAAATCGATTTTATTTTATTTTATTTGTTTTTATTTTATTTTATATTATATATATAGTATATATATATTATATATAATATTTATATTCTATATATATATATATATATATATATATATATATTATATAATATATATATATATTATTATTTAAATAAATTTTTATTATTATTTATATATATAATATGCATATATTATATATATATAATGTATATATTATATATATATAATGTATATATTATATATATATATAATGTATATATTATATATATATATAATGTATATATTATATATATATAATGTATATATTATGTATCTTTAAATAATTGGTTTTAATTAAATTTTGGAAAATAATTGAGAATGGAAATTTAAATATTTTTTTTTTAAATATATATTTAAAATATAAATATATATATTCAATAAATATATATAGTTACATATATATGTTTAAATTATATTTAATTCTAGTTTTTCTATAATGATTTTATTATTGATGCAAAGATTAATTTCATAAGAGAATGATGTTATTAGGAAATTGATTTTAACATTCATTGTAATCGGGAAAGTTAAAATAAAACAGTTAGTTTAAGCTTCTTATTACAAATGATGTTAAATATTTTAATTGATTACATGCGTTATGTCAGTGCTTTGCTTGGATTTAGGAAATCCTAAGTAGATTAATAAATTGTCAAAATTGTCCTTTCATTATGTGATTTCTCTCATTCTTGATGTTGGGCAAAGGGAATTAATTATTTATGTTAAGTCTTCCAGATGGGGTTTTCATTTAATTGTGTGGTTGTCGTAATGTGTTAGTCAACCTTTGTGATTTTCTTTGGGTAGTGCACATGGTTATAGTCAGTTGAACTCCCGGTTACCACGAATGGGATATGTGTTATGGTATGGGTACCTGATTACTTTGAACAAGGTTGTGTGACCTTATGTCTTAAGGTTGATATTAGATTCCAGTTTTGTGCATCTTGTCTACCATGGAATTGTGGTTTTGTACCAAGTGTTTTCCATAGGGGAGTGGCTCTTTGTGGGGGTTCGGCACACAGAGGGGCGCCAAGGTAACTCACTTAGGGTTTAAGTGATAACTTAAAAAGAATTAATAAAAACTTTCTGACTAATTAAGATAATGAATACCTCTCTCATGACTCATGCGCTTATTAAGGCTCGAGATGAGACGAGAAGCACTGTTTGTATGGGGATCCAGTGGCTGGTAGAGGCAAGCCAGGGTAACCCAGGATGGGGGTCTGGTAGCCTAGGAAGGTTGAGCCAGGGTAACTCATAGCAAATGATGTGTGACACTCTCTCTATGACAACCATAAGTCAGTTTTGTTGTACTGTGTAATGGCTCATTGGTATCTGGAAGCATTGTAACCATTGTGTTAAGTGATGTCACAGTTTGTATTTGATTCAGTTCAGTTATGTTTTAGCCTGTGTCTAGAGGTAGATGGTTTTGTCTATAAATCCTTGATACTATCTCCTAGCACGGAGGGTGAGCCTTCGGGTATCACTTGGTTAGGTGGAATGTGCACCTTACTCCATTGGGTTTTCTTCTTGTTCGTGTGGACGAGACTTCCAATTGGAGAGCTCGTAGGATCCAGTTACTTTTCAGGCTTCAATCATTTCAGATGAATCTTGTAATTTATTACCCCTCATTTGTATCGAGGTGGAAGATGTATTATGTAACCATGCTTATTGGATTTACCTCATTTGGGGAATGAGAGTTGTAATCTTATTGTTAAATTATGTTATTTGAAAACATATGGTATCTCTTATTATTTGATGTAATTTATCATGTATGGAAGGTATGTGTTCTTAATTCTTTAAGTAATTAAATGTTATGTTTTCAATTCATGTTTCTTGTTTGGATTTTAAAGTAATCTTAGTCTCGTAACCTTAGAGGTTGTTAGAAATGGATAGTGAACTTGCATGTTATTTTTACTTAAACAACAACAAAAAAAAAAAAAATTGATGTGCATTTGAGTAGTTAATTGCAACTTCCTCTAGGGTTGTGTGGCGGGGCGTTACATGCTTCACCTAGAATTCCCCTATGCAATTCATTGGTACATTTTATACTATACTTAGGTACATATAATATTCCATATAGTTTGTGTTATCCCTTCATTGCTTTGGTACACTAGGTAAAAATTATTAATGTAATTAATTGATTGGATAATGGGTATGATTGATTTAAGGGGCTAACCACTGGTCATATGTGGACTAGTTTCTAGAGCCAAAGACATTTTTCATGAGGGTCCAAATGGAAAAAGATGGATGACCACTAAAGTGGCATGGATCTTACACCTTTTCCCTCTATTTGCTACTTGTTCTCTACCCTAATTGGTGGTGCCAAATTATTCATACCTTCTACTTCACCTAGAATTCCTATATATATATATATATATATAATGTTTATGCATATGTTTATATATGTTTGCACGCATATATAAATACATATATATGTTAATATTTTGTAATATGTTTATACTATATTATATAAGCATATTTTATATGTTTTTACAATATGTTTAGACATTTATTTATGATTTTATATTTATACTTATGTTTTTTATGTATGGTTCTTCCTTTGTTTATATATGTATGTTTATATATTTTGTATTTATATACATATGTTCATTTATGTTTATGTATAACTATAATGTGTAAGTATATATGTTTACATACATATATACATATAAATACATGCATACATATATTTGTATGTATATATATTTGTATATATGTATATTTGTATATATGTATGTAAACATACATATTTACACATTATATATATGTATGTATGTATGTAAATACTAAGTATTTTTTCATACTTTTTGGTTTGCATATGTTAACCTATATTATATCAATATATTTATATATGTTTATATAATATGTTTATCTATATATTATGAGCATATTATATACCTACATATGTTTATATATGTTATTTGCATGTTTACACATGTGTTTATGCATATATGTTTGTATGGATGTTTATTTGTTTATATCACATGCTTCAAGGTATGTTTTTGTCTTTATATATTATTATATCCTTTTTTGTTTATATCACAATCATATGTTTATAATATATTTGCTTATAGTATATATATTTCCTTGAATTTTTAATTATTTTTTCTCATCTCATCTCCCCCACCCTTCATTAGGTTGATTTGCACTCCTTTTCCACATTTTTTCCTCTTCCTGATGATGGATTGAACTGAGTGTGATCCAAAACGTCAAAAGAAAAACATACATAGTTGAATCCAAAAGCTTACTTTCTATAAGAATTTTAGGATTTAAAAGGTTTTTGGGGGGGATAGAATGGAATGAGGAATAAATAGAATTGATGTAGTAGAATTCAATTTTTCAAGCTCCCACCCTTTTGTATTATCCATTATGGGCCAACATTATACAAGTTTGTGCAACATGTTGTGTCTTAGTATTTAAAGATATTTGATATATATAATTATTTCCTAAATAACTAGGAGGAATCATTCTAAGAACATTTTAATTTGGAACTTAAAAGAAACCCATCGCATCAAAATTTGTAGATAGGCTACTTGCATGCTTGATATTTCTATCTTATAATATTAACCCAAGGTTGTAAAGCCAGTCCAACAAGGGCATTGACCTAGGAGAACTTGTCTCTAGTGATTTGACAACTTCCCCAAAAACATTTTTAAAACCCATCATCCTTACACATCTTTAGATGTTAGAGAAAACAATGAAGTAGGTTGCAAAAGTATGTTGTTTTTTAGATCATATTTATGTATCATAGGAAAAAATTACACTGCTTGGGATTTATCTCAAGCAACATTGCTCCACAATAAATTCTCAATTTGTTTTGATTCCAAGATAGTGAGCACACTAAAGGCATCACTTTTCTAGACATTAGTGAGTGAATTTGGTGTTACATCAACATTATTTTTCATCATTCCTAAAACTAAAGTGCCCCATCCATTTATATTTAATTTTAGTTAATTATGTTGAGAGATATAACTTATAGTGGTAGTAGGCGGAGAAGCATGTGATGTCGTAACCATGAAAGAAAAACTATTTAGAGCCAATATTTATTTTGTAAGTATATATAGGTCACTTACAAGTAAAAAATTCAAATATGAAAATAAAATAGAATAATTTTTAAATAAATAAAATATTTTGATAGTATATCTAGTTTTTTAAGATAGATATATTTAAGATATCCATACTATTGCTTTATTACTTATATGAGTTTACTTATTCTAGATTAATCTATGTAAAATAATTTTACACTTACACTTTTGGATAAAAATACATACGTGTGTCACACTTTTATAAAGGAAATGGCCAACACAAATACAAATTTTCAACTTTGAACATATAAAAGTGGTCTTTATATTTTGAATTTTAAAATGACATAAACTAATTTTACATAAACTAATTAAATGTGGAACTCCTGATGAATTTTACGTTTGTATTTAAAAAATATATTAAAATTGGTTTTGATATTTTTTTATAAATATAAGAGTAGAATTTGAATTGCTAAAAATTTTAGAAAAAAGTGAGGTTGATGGGACGTCGGAAAAAAAGAGAAAACATATTTTTTTCCCTAATTTATCTCTACAAATAGCTAACTTCAAATATCTAGTGCATGGAAAAATTAATTAATTTTTGATGAATATTTTTTCTAATAACGTTTTAAATTCAATCTTTACAAAAATGGCAAAGCTTTCATGGGATGTCAACTTTTGTCTAATTTTTTATCATTTAAAAAAAAAAATACTCTTTTGGAGAGGATTCTCTCCTCTAGCACACCATATATTTTTAAAAAAAATTAAATAAGTTTTGAAAAAAAATTCTAATAAGTCCCACGTTTGATTATAAAAATCTACTTACAATAAATTTAAAAATTCATAATAAAACTAATCAAAATATCTATAAAAAAATGGATTCTAGACTCTGAACTCTACAAAAGGCTATTTTGTAGAGTGTAGAGTTCATGAAAATACCCCTAACTTTGGAGAAATTCAAAGTTGAAGTTAAAGTTTCTCTAGATTTTCCCCAAAAGAGGGGTTAAACTGCCACATAGACAATTTTGGGCTAAAGGGTTTCACTTGAAACATTACACATAAATTCAATCGTAATTAAAAATTTTAAAAGGAAAAAAATTATTTTATAGTTTCAAGTGAAAGGGTTTCACCTAAAATTATATATTCTACATATACACCACACGGTTATGGGTGAAACTATTTCACTTGAAACTATTTAAGGTGAAACTATTTCGCCCAAAACTATTTAAGGTGAAACTATTTTGCCTAAAACTATTTAAGGTGAAACTATTTCACTAGAAACTATTTTGGTGGACGAAAGTGTGACACAACTATGTGCTTTTACCTGAATTCCTTTTGCACTTACATAAGAAACCTTCCTCATGTCCTCTAATTGCTAGATTGATTTAGGATATTGTTCCAAACTCACCTATACTAGATTGTCTTACATATTCCAAAGCTCCACAAGATTGTCCCAAGATAGTCCCTCTAGTTAATCCATAGTTTTCTATTCTTGATTTCCCTACATGTCTACATACTATGAATGTATCTTGTAGCTCCCAATCCATTCATATCAAACTAGACAACTAAATTATAAGTTTATAAATTAATGTTTTATTATCTCGAATGATAAACATATCATCAGCATATAAAATAAAAGATTAAAAAAAATTGGATTAGACTATGTACTTTTTATCATCAATGTTTTAGATCAAACTTCGTGATCCATCATCAAGATAAGATAGTAAGAGAAGAGAAAATTGAAGCAATGATAAAAAGAAGAGAGAGAAATGAAGCGATAGTAGCAGACCAAACACTCTCAAATCCTAATGATAGATCATGAAGTTTGATCTAAAACATTGATGATAAAAAGTGCACATAGTAAAATCCAAAAATATGTTATAAATTATTAATATGGATTGTGGAAACTTCGTGGTTTTAATTATATAAAATAATAATCAAAATGTGAAAATTTACCTATTTAAAGTATACATAATGATTAGTATCACTTCTTCCAAAACCCTATTCTAGCACATATGTTTCAGACTTTTGGTTCCACATCTATGGGGACAATCTTAACCTACATAGAGACCTATTTATCTTACAAACCAATTTATATTTACCTTTCATCGTGTATCCTTCTAAATGTTCCATTTAAATTTCCCCCTTTAAGTCTCCATGCAAGTATTTTTTCTTGGCATTCATCTACTCAATTTCCAAATTGAGTTTTACAACAATAGATAACAACCTAATGGAACTCAATTTAGCAACAACGAAAATATCTCACCAAATTCAATTCCCTCAAGCTAGGAATATCCTTTTTCCACCAACAACACCTTGTACTACTCAAGCAATCTATCTACTCTAAATATATTTTGAACACCCACTTGTAGCCAATGGGTTTTCTATCCTCAAAAAGATCAACCAAATCCAAGTCTCGCACTAATTCAATGTCATCGTCTCCTCATCCATGGTGATCCTCTGAGAACTTTTCTCTTTGGAAACAAGAGCCTCTTCCAAAAAAATTTGGCTCACTATCAATACAAGCTAAAGAAAATATACAACAAAAATTAAGTGCACTATACCTATTAAGTGATATCTAGTACATTATAGACTTTCTCACAGTTGTTAGTGAAGAACTTCATGCTACATTTGCCCCATGCTTTTCTTTAGAGTTACCACCATATGATATTTCATCTTCCACTCCTGGATTGTCTTGTCCACTTTATTTTTCAATTTTAATTACAATTTGTTTCTCAAAATTTATTTCAAATGCACCCTCTCACTTTAATTATCCTTTGGTTGTTCTTACTTGACTAAGACTCTAAGTTTCCCAAATGTAACATCTCTTTAATAGATAACTTAAAAAAATTACAAATTCCAAAAGCTTAAATCCTTTCACATTTTCACCATAACCTATGAAAATACACTTTTTAGTCTTGAAATAAAACTTAGACTACCTCTCCTTAAACACCTAAACAAATGCCTCACAGCCAATGACCCAAAAATGTGTAATAATTAGTTTCTTTCCAAAACATATTTTATATGTTTTAGTATTTTACAAGGTCAAAATAAGCTTGACATGTTCTTCATGTAGCATGTGGTGATAATTGCCTCAACCTAGAACTCTTATCCTAAATCAACACTACTTTACATACTTCTAGCCTAATCCAAAAAGATTGTATTTAACCTCTCAACCACTCTGCTTTATTGTAGTATGGATGATGTAGTCCTTTTCTTTACAATTCTAACATTCTTAAAAAATACATCAATATATTTAGAGAAGAATTTATCATCATTAAATATCCTTAGTACCTTGATCTTCTTGCCAATCTAAATCTCAACAAGAGATTTAAATTTCTTAAAATTTAGAAACACCTTGGACTTCAACCAAAAAAATACACCTAAAAATGCCAATAATAATCCTCAGTGAATGAAAAACAATATAGAGACTCATCAATGGATATGATATCTATAGGACCAAACACATCACTATGTATCACTTCCAAAAACTCCTCTAATCTAGTACTTCCAAAGTTGAATCACACTATTTTGTTTCCCAAGCACACAATTATCACAAAAGTCAATACCAATAGAACAATAATTTAAGACATTATACTATATATTTTCTCACTAAGGATTTAAGACCTTTTTCACTTAGGTGAGCCAACCCAAGATGCCACAATGACCCTAATTTAGATGTAGTGCCACTAGAACAACTAGATAAAGTTGATGCATCCTATACATAGTACCATGTTGCACTCCCTTTGCAAGCACCATGTTACCTCTATATAATTTATAAATATTTACATCAAATGTGACATAAATTTCTTATTCAAACATTTTAGACATAGACATAAGATTTCTAGACAAACCTAGAATATGTAGCACACCTTAGAGTGTCCTTAATCTACCATCCATGAAGGAAACCTTGACTTTACTCTTACCAACTATCTTCAAAGAATTGTTATCAACAAGGAATTCCTAACCTTCTTTTCTCAGTATACTCCAAGTACCACTCCCTATGAGGTGCCATATGAAAAGAACTTAAATTAATCAACCAATAGTCATATCACTAATTATGTTAGCAAAAATAATTCCATCACTACTATACTCATCATTGTTTGAGGAATAATCAGAAGAATAATCCTTCTTCATGTACCTACAATCCTTCTTTATGTGACCCTTCTTACCATAATTCCAATATTTTACTTTAAACTTATGAGGATATTCAAACATTTTTTTTCCCTTAATACTTCTTATCTTTAGTATTTTTGCTACATTTATTCTCCTTAGAAATGTCTCTAACAACTAGGACATTAGAATAATTACCATCCATGTACCTTTTCTTAATTTCTTCAATAAACAAAATATCCAACACATTTACCAATGTAAGTGATGCAACAATACTATTAATAGGAATTATTGTAAAGTTTTCCTAAGAATGCAGTAAGGAACAAAGTAACATAATGTATTCATCTTCTTCATCCATCTTGACTCTTATTGACATAAGTTGAATTTAATTAATATTAAAACTATTCACGTGATCAATAACCTGGTCTCCCTCTCTCAATTTTAAAATATATCTTTTTGAAAATAAGCATTAAACAAACTCTTAGACTAATATAATGTACATTTCTTCTTCCATAATGGATTTGTAGTATTTTCAACATGTTCATCAACATAAAACCTAATAGACATAATTGGATTGTACTTCTAGCTTTCTTATCCAATTTTACCCAATCTTCATCAAACATATCTAAGGTTCTAATTAAATTAGATATTGCAACCAACCCACTTATCTCTTTCCACCAAAAGATCTATAAGCTTCAGTTTTCATAGTTTAAAATTTTGATTATTGATTTTTTTGATTTTAGATCTTGATGTGCTAGCCATAGCTTTAATATTTATCTACTTTCTCATAGAATATTTCAAAGTCTTCCTTCATTTCTAGTTATACATGAACTACAACAAACCAACCATTTTTAAGGTTTATCATTATACATTCCAAGGTTTGCACTCCAATGAAGTAGTAACCACCCAAAAACATCCTCACACTCTAATACCAATTGTTGAGGATTTTAACCTCTATTGCAAACAATTGATAGATTGAGATGTTGAAAACTTAAGATTATATATTTAATCAATAGTCACCAACACTTATAAAATCTATCTAACATGTTTAGAAATAAATGAAATAGTATGCATCCACAATATTATATAAGAAAAAAAAATATGTGGAAAACAATTTCAAGAGAAAATACACCACCAAAAAATGTTCATGGTCATATTATTCAAAATCAATACCAATTCAATACAACAAGGTCTTTGGAACCTTTTACAGAGTTTGAATCTAGAACATACCCTTCATCTACAATCACTCTAATATTTACACAGCAATAATGTACAAATACTGATTTTTTCCAATGAGTAACCTTGGCACATTCACATAAATTGATATATATAGGTGTTCAAGGGAGTAACAATTTATTTAATTATCCAACTGAACCATAAAATACCAATAGATGTAACAATAATCAACCATGCATGACATCAAAATATTGCATAAACCACCAATTATAATGTCTCTACATGGGCAATTACCTTGTCAAATCTATCACTCCTACACACTATGAAGATCAATAGTTACAACCTTAACACTATTGATACACATGTATGTTTCTAGTATAGCCACCACTATCAATACTTGTCATAGCTCGCACTAACATAACATTACTTCTAATTTTTTGTAGTATCTAGTGACATCTTCCAAGATATTATCATACTACCAAATTGTGTCGCATGAACTCAAGTTCAATTACATATGCTCTTACATCATAATTCATGCCCCAACAAGCATTTTCTTTCATATGTCATTGTGATTATTTTCAAATTCCTTGTAGTTTCTCCCACAATGTAATGTCCCTAACATATTTTAACAAAAGACTAATTTTAAAATTGCATTCAATACACGTCAACATATGAACACAAGATAATACTCCAATATATTGATAAACTTGATATATCAATTACAACTCACAACAATTCTCTCCAAAAAGAACTGAGGAACCATCTATCTTTGTCACTTACAATGTCCTTGGGTAGCCCATGCGGTTGAAAAACTTCCTTGAAGAATAGTCCTACAACTTGCAGAGCTTTATAGTCACTAGAGATGGCAAATAAATGAGCACACTTAGTCAATCTGTCCAATACAACATAAATGCAATATTTTCCTTACGCCTTGGGTAATCTAGTTATGAAATACATGGAGATACTCTCCCATTTGTGTTTCAGAATGGAAAGAGGTTGCAGTAATCTGCATGGAAATTCTTGCTCCCCCTTGTTTTGTTGATATGTGACGCATTCCCTAATGTGTGAGAGAGCATCCTCCTTAAGGCCCTTCCAAGCAAACCTTTATTTTTTTTGTCGGTAAGTTTTCTAGAATCTGGGATGTCATGTCGTTGGCGCATTATGGTAAGCCTCCAATACCTTCTCTTTTACCTTGGATCCCGAAACAAAGAATGCTCCATTCTTGAATAATATTAGGCCTTCTGCTACCGCATACTAGTCGTCCCTCTCTACACCTTCCAGGACTTTGGTAGCAAAGGGATCCTTATCATATTCCTCAATGATGGAATCCTTCCAATCAATTGATGTGATGGACACATGGCATAGTGCATATCTCCTAGAGAGTGCATCCCCCACACTATTCTTCTTCCCTTGATATATTAAATATCAAAATCATATGCTTATAGCATACTTACCCATTTTTATTGCATGTCATTCAAATTTTGTTGGCTCAAGAAGAATTTTAGACTGTTATGATATGTCTTGACCATAGTTCTTCCGCACACTAGGTATTTCCAAAATTTCTCCAAGGCATGCATTATATCTAGCATCTCTTTATCATATATGGGATATCCCTTTTCATTTTCCCTCAATTTCCTACTTTCAAATTCTATGGGATGTCCCCTCTAAGAGAGAACAACACTGATCCCTTCACCAAAAGCATCACATTCTACAACAAATAAAAGGGAGAAATCAGGAATTGTAAGAACTGAACAAGAACTCGTTATCTCTTTTAGCTTCTCAAAAGTTCTTTGTGCTTCCTCTATCCATTCAAAGGCTCTTACTTAGTCATATTGGTGAGAGGTGTCACAAACTAAGAAAATCCTCTGAAAAACATATGGCAATAGCTACATAGTCCAAAGAAACCTCTTAGTTGAGACAAGTTTGTAGGAGGTGGCCAGTCTAGAATGGCTTGGATCTTCTACTGATCAACCTGAACTCCTTTAGCACTTATGACATATCCCAAATACAATATCTTTGTTGACCCAAACTCACATTTGGACATCTTTGCAAAGAGATTGTTGTTCAAGAATTCCCAAGGCTATATCCAAATGCTTCAAATGTTCTTCCCATGTTTTGCTATAGATTAGAATATCATCAAAGAAAACCAACACAAACATCCTCAAGAGGTTACCAAAAACATGATTCATGCATTATTGTAAAGTTTTTGAAGCATTAGTGAGACCAAAGGGCATAACCAAGAACTCAAAATGCTCATAGTGACACCAGAAAGTAGTCTTCAATAGATCTTCCCTCATGTAGATCTAGAGGTATCTAGACCTCAAATCAATCTTTTAGAAGTACACCACACCATGTAGTTCATCAATCAGCTCATCTATCTGCAGCATGGGGTACCAGTTCTTAATGGTCTTCTTGTTCAATGCATAGTAGTCTATGCATATTTGCAAATTATCATCCTTCTTTACCAACACCATAGAAGATGTGAAAGGACTAGAGCTCGGTCTAATGTATCCCATATCTAATAGCTCCTTTATCACTTTCTTTATCTCCTCCTTATACATCTAGGGATGGAAGTAAGGAGTGGTCATAATCGGCTTTAATCCTAGTTCAAGTTCTATGATATGATGGAGACCTCTATCCGGTGGCAATCTGGGAGGCATGTAACTAAAAACCAAACTGTACTTATCCAAAATATTTTGTATATCAATATGAACTTGACCATTCTTACCTTCAGAAGAGTCTTTTGAAATCACCAAACAAATAGCAGTCCAAGCAACTTGGTTCTTCTAGAATATCCTCTCCATTCTTCTAGCTGATACTACTTGCAAACCTCCATTAGTCATTCCCTTTAGAACCACATCCTTCCCATTGGCTTTGAACTTGAGTTCCATCATTTGGTAGTTTGTAGTGTACTCACCCAATGAATGTAACCATTACACACCCAAAATTACATCAATTTCACCCAAACCAGTAACATAGAATTCATCACAAACCTTATGATCTCCAAATGTTATACCCAACTTTCAAACTTTCTCCTTGCATGGTAAGTTATACCCATCCGCCATAATGACAGTGAAGCCTTCAAATTCCTTTACATTTAGTCTTTTCCTCTTCACAAGTCCTTCATCAATGAAGTTGTGGGTAGCTCCTTCATCAATTAGAATAGTCACTCTTTGTTTGGAAGGACTCCTCAAACTTTGAATATTACCCATGTGCATCAGATGGTGATGCCAAAATACCGACATTGTCTTTCTCCTTATCTTCTTCCTCTAGAGGTGTGTCATCTAAATCATGAAATTCATCAGACTCGTCTACTTCTAACTCTTTGTCATAGATGACTTCTATATAGTGAACTTGCCCCTTTCCAAGACATTTGTGTCCCATAACCCATGGCTCTTTGCAAGAGAAATAAAGTTTCTTCCTTTTGATCTCATTCTTGGTTTCATCATCAATCTTCTTAGGTGTGGCAAGGGGAGTAGGTTTCTAAATAGTCCAAGGTTTCTTTTGGAAATTTCCTTTTTACTTATTCCATATTGAGGGTTTTGATTTCTATTGGGGAATAGAATTATCTAGATCATTTAATCTTTTTAGATAGTCTCCTGAAGTGTTGGGGGTGGAATGCCTTCACCAAGCCCGTAGGTTGTTTTTCCAAGCCTTCAATGAATAGGACTATGAGCCTCTTCTCTAAGATTTCAGTTACCATGACCGGTAGCCTTTGGAACTCTACAACATATTATTCTACACTTCCCTTTGTTTGAGGTGATCCAATTCTCTAAAATGTTCTTCCAGATCTCTCCTATCAAATCTCCCAAATAGTATGCTACAAAACTCATCATAAGATTTGATCAATTTATGACCTTGAGTGGTGAAACCATGGTACCACCAATCATGAGCAATTCCTTCCAAATGTAGGGTGGTAAATTTTATGGCATCTTCTTTAGACATAGGTTTGAGTGCCAAGTACGTATCAAGTTTTTGAAACCATACCCTAGTAGTGCTCTTCTCAAATCCATCAAAGGATGAAATAAATAGCTTCCCCAATGAGTGCTCCAAATATTTTGGCTTAAATGGTGAATGGTAAGTTCCTTTCTTATTCTTCTTCATTGCCATGAAATCTCTCAAAGATAAAATCTCCTTGATCTGAGGGTCCAAATCCCTATACTCTTCATAAGCTCTTGAGATTTCATTTTCGAGGGTAGTTTCTTCCCCTAGAACTTCTACTCTCTGAATGAATTTAGGCTTGAGAGGCCTATTACTAAATTCAATTCTAGAGCTTTGTGTAGCAACCATCTTCTACTTCCCCTTTCCACCATTGGTTTCACTGGTAGCACCAGCTCCATTAATACTATCATTCTCCTTCCTAGAATTAGTCTACATCCACTAAAACATCTAGCCAAACATGTTAGAAAGATGATTTTCCCTTGTATCATTTCCTCAAATCTTGATTTGGCTTCTTTCGATTCATCATCCATGGTTTCTTCTTGACCTAGTTTCTTTAATTCTCTCTTCTGGAGCCTAATCTCCCTTTCACTTGGAAACATTAATCATTAGAAAACCCTACATGCTAGTAGAATCATGCTTTGATACCACTGTAATGTCCCTAACATATAATTTTAACAAAAGGTTGATTTTTAGATCGCATCCAATACACATCAACATATGAACACAAGATAATACTCCAATATATTGATAAACTTGATATATCAATTAAAACTCACAACAATGATTTGGAATGATATACAAGGTTACCACAAATCAACAACAGTATTATTAACTTCCTTACTGAATCCTTGAAGCTCAAATGTAATCCCGAAATGAGAATTCCCTCAGGAACCAAAGGGGGTTTCATCGTCTGATCCTAGAGACCATTGGGTTTTTGTCCAATGACCAAAAAACTCCTATGGGTTTTCGTCCACAAAAGGGTTTAGAACACAAGTTTTCCAAATACAAAAAAATGACATAATAATTCGATACCTATTACATGAATTGACTCCCTACATTTATATGCTAACAATTTCTCTCAAGGAACAAGTCAACCTTGAGCCAAAATGGTGTCAAAGCCTAGAATTTGAATTTCACATGCTACGCTAGGTCGGTCTTCAGGCCAAAATAGATTCTTTTGCAATTAGTGTGCCCCCCTGTGAACCTCTCCATACACTTCCCTAACCCCTTCCTTCTTCCTAACTTCACAATTGATGTCGCATGATCCAAAGGTGTCTTATCCATTATGTCTGTTGAAGTAGGGGTCATTTTCCCAACATGATCATCTTTTGACAACAATATATTTCTAATACTTTGATCCATTTCCCTTAAGATTTGGATATGATGTGCAGGTTTCATCATGGATGTTATGTTCCAAACCACAAGCCAAAATGTGCTCCTATGGAGAAATTCTCTGGAGCAATTTTTCTCTAGTACAGAGAGCTTGGACTGGCAATCTTCTATTGGCGATAACTTTATGGGGCTTGATCCTTGCATTATAAAATTTGGATAGAGTGATAGATGGCTCTTGGTTGATCTTATGTCCTTGACCGCATGTCGATTGGCCCTTCTGGATGAAATGCAACATGATTCCCAGATACAATTCTCAATGGTCTTCCCGAAAAAGGGACATGACACACAACCTAACAATATGTGAATTATCATATATGATGTACTACAACACCTACAATATTGTCTTTAAATATAAATCACTATGCCTATGCCTATTGTAGTTTCACCACCTATCACCACAAAGATGTAGAGAAACTCTTCCTACAAGGACTCTTTGTAGATAAATATCACCCATACCAATAAACATGGAAAATGTGTGATAATAGGTAGAAGTGAAACTAAGATAATATCAAGTGTATAAAAAATATGTAAATGGAGATAGATAGATGAGGAATGAACCAACTTAACACAAAAATGAAACATTTATTAATATATAATTCTAGAAAAATATTTTAATCAAAATAAATCTAAAATTAATTAAAATTTATATAAATATAAAAAAAATGATTATAATAATTCACTTTAAAATTAGGAGACAAGATTCTACCATTTCTTAATGTGATTTTATTTTTTAAAGGTGGTGAATCTTTGTGACTTTTTGCATCATTATCTATCTAGTAAAATTGGAGTGCTTTTCCCCTCAAGATAATTTCTTCCACAATGTCCCTATTTCCATGGATGAGCTAGAGTGGGTAGTTTTTATGATGAAATAAGATAAAACCCCAAATCCAAATGGATGTCTTATTGAGTTCTTTCAAAAAAATTGGGCTATTGTCAAATATGACATTTTGGAGGCCTCTGAGGATCTAAACACTTAAAAAAATGTTAAAATCTCTTAATTTCTCTTTTCTAACCTTGATTCTTAAGAAAGATTATGTTTTGATTTATTTTTATGTCTAACCTATAGTTCTCTACCATACTATCTCGTACTTGGAATTTTACCCTATTCTAATGTGCAAAATAACTTAAAATGCAAATGATAAAAGACTAAGGACACTTCAAGATTAGCCTAAAGAGTGATAAAACAAGAAGGAAAATAGATGAAAGAGATGCAAATGATTATACCTTCCTTGTTGTTGAAGACTCCTTGGTTGGCCCTTGATTTGGATGATTTTGTGTGCTCCTTAGATGGCTTCTTGAGTGACTAAATGCAAGATCAACTTATGCAAAATGATTAAAATGGATGATTAAATGATAGCAAATGCAAATTGGCAGCATAAGGTTGCTCAAAGTGAAAGTGTTGAAAATGCCCTTGAGGAGGGGGTATTTATAGAAGAATTTGAATTCTCTAGAGAATTCAACGGTCAAGATTCATCCAACAAGGTCAAGATGAAGGGCTATGGTGAGTTGAGAACTCACAAGCCCTCACATCTTGACATGTGGATGGTGAAGTGGCTAAGAGGAGATGAGGTGTAAGTGAGGTGGCCAAAAGGTACATGAGGTGGAGGAAGGACAAGTACCTTCCAAGCATCTTGGGGAGTGAGAAGATTTCCTCAAAAAGGGATTCCTTGTCCCCAAATGGGGGTGAAAGGGACATTTGAGGAATTTTGGAATTCCTCAAAAATCTACATGGGAAAAGGAGAGGTGGTTGAAAATATAAATGTGAATTAAAAATTCACATTCTTAGGAGAATCTAAAGGGTAAAAGGTGAGCTCCAAAAAGGTGGGACTTGGTCACATGTGGAAGATGTGACAAGTCCAAGGTTCTAGAAGCCTTAGGATCTAGGATAAATAAATGTGAATTAAAAATTCACATGGGAAAGAGGGTCAATGCTAAAAGGAGGTAAATGCAAAGGTTGGCTAAAAAGTGGTGCTAAATATGGCTAATGACCTTGATCAAGGTTGTGCAAATATTGGATTAGACTAATTAATGGAAGATTAGAGGCAAGTGGCAAATGTAGGAGGATGTGACATTAATCTTTGATTAAGAGGATGCACACCCTAAATATGAATTAATTAAATTAATTCATATTAGAGATGGATTATGGAGGATGTGACAAGGAGTGAGAAAAGGAGAATTTTAAATTGATTTTAATTCAATAGATTAGGATGACTAAATTAAATAAATTGGTGTATTTATTTAATTTAGAGAAGATAAAAGCATCAAATAAAGTATTTAATTATTAAATTAAACACTTTAAGAGTCTTATGTGAGAAGCGCAATATTAATTAAATAAATTAATATTGACAGAATTGATGAATAAAGGGGGAAATTTGATCATATGGGAGTGATCAAATTTGGGTGTCTACACTATCAATAAAATATTTTTCAAAACTATTACTAAGTAGTTGAAATGATTCCTTCCTTTATCATTTCCCTGAAACAAGGGGTTTGTACAAGGACACCAAATCCTCATTGGTATTGTTAATGTACATGAATCCATTCACTTTATATATGTCAATAAAAAAAGTTATATGTTCATGAAACTTGATATTTTTAAGGCTTATGATAGAATTTTCTATAAATTTCTAGAAGACATCGTATGTGCCTTTGGTTTCGATGAGAAATGGATTCAATGGTCATAGCTTGTTGCACCTCTCATTTTTATGTGCTTATGAATGGTTCACCCTTTGCTATTTTACATTTTGAAATAGGCCTATGTCAAGGAGTTCATATCTTCTAGTATCTCTTTCTCATTCTAGTAGGACTTCGCATATTTTTAAAGAAACTCAATTGTTTGGGATCTATTTATGGATTTCTCCTTCTACAATGTATGGATCCACTCACCCATCTTCAATTTGTGGATGAAACTTGTTTAATAGGAAAGGCCACTCTTGAGGAAGTGATTAGTCATAAGTGAGCTCTTGACATTTATATTAATGTGTCTAGTCAGGTCTCAAATCAATAGAAATCTCAGTTTTCTTCTTCCACATCAACCCTCATCTTCAAGACTAGATTGCTAATTTTCTTCATTTCCAAGTTGCTTCTACTCCTTTTTGATATTTGATTACCCCTATTTATCCCACTTACTACAAAATTGTATTGGAGATGGTGTGTGAAGGAACAAGCCTTATGAGGGAGAATTATAAAGCTCAAGTACTTGAATCTAGAGAATCATTATTTCATTCCTAGAATGTTGAACCTTGGTAGGGGCTCTAAAATATGAAAAACAATGAAGTTGGGAAGTAATCTAATTAATTGTTGGGAAGGGTGATTATACTATTTTCTCAAATGATGTGTGCGAGCAACATAGTCCTCTTTATGTGAAATTTTATAATCTCCTTGAATTAAAATATAAATGTGTTGAAGTTGGTTGGAGTTAAGTTTCTTCTTTTTAGTATGAAGTCATTGAAGATGGTGTAAGAATTTGGAAATGGATATCTAAATATTTTTGTTCGAGTCAATAATTCCCTCTTCTCATTAACCATTTAGCTCAAATTTGAGTTTCCTAAAAGGTCCTTTTAGATAAGTATTTTGACATTCTTGGATGGGCACTAAGAGGTCCTTGGATTTACATAGTGTGAATTGGTTATAAAACTCTTAATGGAAAACCTTGAAGTTAAAAACTCTAAGCTTTGAAAAGGATCTATCATTCTAAATGTTGGCCAAAGGTTAACACTTTCATGTGGCTAGTGGCTTCAAATAAATTTCTTCATCATGATAATCTTTAAAATAATGGGATTGGTAGTCTAAATAGATGTATCATTTTCCTTCAAGTTGAAGAGAATGGAAACATCTCATTTTAAATTTCCCCTTTGCAACATTCCTTCGTCGTTTTTGGTACACAATCAAATAAGATTTCATAGAATAGTTATGCTTCTATCTAGGACTCTATTTTGAATCAGTTGCAACCTTCTTTAAAAGTGAAAGCCCTCAATTTGTTGCAAGATATTTGTCCTAATTTGATCTATTGGAATATCTAATGTGATTGCAATCAACAAAAAAATTAATAATACTATTCGGCATATTAGTTAAGTTTGGAGTAGAATAATGGCCAATCTATAAGAAATTTGTCAAGTTTGGATTCAAGATCACCAAGCTAGTTCGTAGTGAGAATTCAAAGTTATGATGAGACTTGGTATTCTTGTAACTTCTCCCTCCTCTATTTCTACAAATGATAATCCTCAAAAAGATCAATTTACTAAATGGGAAAGTCCTTCAAACTTGGTTAAAATCAATATTGATGGAACTTCATAAAACAATCTTAGAAATGTTAGCCTGGAAGGTGCTTGTGGTGACCATAATTGTAGAATTATGTTTTGCTTTGCTAGTAATCTTGGTGTTGGTTCTAATAATTATGTTGAGGTTATGGTCATTTGCCAAGCTCTTCTAGAAGCAAAGTTAAAGCATTTTTCTAATATTATTCTAGAATCTTGACTCTAAAATCTTGATTGATCACTTTGAAATATGGTCTTTCTCTCACTTTCAACAATGGCAATTGAATGAATGTAAGAAAGAAATTTAAGATCATAATGTATGGTTTCAATGTTGTTAAGTGGAACCATACTAGAAGGGAAGGGAATCAAGTTGCTACTTTTTTTGGCTAAATCAACTTCTAACTAGAATGACATAAAGGTTGAAACTAGAAATAGTCAAAACTACCATACCTTGAAATTGAGCAAAGACTTTAGTATTATTGCGAATGATGACTACAATTCCTCCCTCGATTCTTGATTTTTGTTGATGTGTTGTTTCTTGTGGTGTTCTTCTTTATTCCCCTATGGTTAACACCATTATTGCTATTTTCTTAAGTGGTTTTCTGGTAGTCCTATATTTTAATATAAAGAGAAATATTACCTCCAACACTCTAAACATGTACAATCTTTAGGGAAATAAATGTTTATACCCTATCTATAGGGTTGGGAGAGTTTCTCCTCTCTTGACTATTATTAGTCCATCTAAATTTTCTTGATTTTCTAGAATTGGTGTACTACAAATCTTTTTAAGATTAACATACCCACTTTATAATTTGTTATTGTTTTAATAATGGTTTTTGTCTTTATGTTAAAAAATTGATGTATTTTATACTCTTGCAAATACAACTTTTAGATCACATTACAAGCCCAAAGTGTCACGACAAGGGTCTTGTGAATGAAATACTACAATATGAAACATATTTCTAAGATCTTCAAAATTATGAACAAAAAATGATAACACAAACTTGGCATGATGTGCAGGAAGCCCACGATTTTCCACTTCTTCCCTCGCATAATTGAATAATTGTAATTATTTAATTATGGTCTAAGATTATATTCCTCTATTAATTTAGTTAATTCACTTTTCCCTTTGTTCTTCCTTGATTAAAATAATTATTTATTTATTTATTTACGTCACTAATGTCCCCTTCTTCCTATAATTAAATAAATTCTTATTTATTTAATTATTATTATTTCTTTCTAATGTAAATTATTAAATTATTGATTAGTTTTTTTTTCTACAATTAAATCCCACATTTTTCTAAATAATTATTTTAATTATTTACTAATTTGTCTTTTTCCTCTGCTTTTAAATTAAATTGTTATTTAATTTAAAAATCAACTTTTCCCTTTTCCTCTATAATTAAATAATTGTTTTAGTTATTTAGTTATTCACTTTCTCTCCTAAATTAAATAATTAATAATTTAATTTACTCCAACAACCTCTTTTTCTATGCTGACCTCTTTATCCTTGTCAATCTTATCTCTTCACATCTCAATTAATTTTCACCCTTGATTGAATTAATTTATAATTCAATCTCCACCATCCATTCTTATCTAAACCCTAATTTTGCCCTAACCCTATTCCTCTTTGCTTCTAAGCAATATCATCCATTGATAGTATTGTTTTCCCTCGGATTTTGCTTTATGGCTTATTCTTGCATACTACAACAAATCCGAGGGCAAACAAACACATAAAGCAAAATGGAGAAGAGCAATGAAGGTGATTCAACTATGACATAGGAATCATTAGTAATATTGCTTTATTATTTACGTTTCTTTGTTCATTTGTGTTTCATTAATGAATTAAGGTCTTTAGAGTTTGAACTTTATGTATTTGATGGTTGGTACTATTGATTCATGCCTTTTCCCATGATTTTTACCCTATCCTACAATATTTAATTAAAAATAAAAAATAATAATTTGTTAACAACGTTTTTCAATTGTTACACAACATATGAAGGTTCTTTGGATATAACTCTCACGTACTAATGTTTAGTACAAAATTGTACTATAAAGAAAAACTCTCGATAAATTTTAAAATAATCTTTATTGAAAAAACTGGCAATGCTATATTTCAAATCTCATCGTCTATCAATTCACGATTAAGCACAGGAACCAAATATTTGATACTTCTAGAATTTCTAATTGCAATTGAAGTTTGCTCAGAAATGAGCGTCGTATTTTTAAAGGTTGCACTTAGTTGTACCAAACTAATTTTATAAAGTCCGTGAATGTACAAGTCGTTTGGGCAAAGCAACTTCAGTACGACCAGCTCAGTTTTTTGAGAAGGAAAAAAAATATTTGTTACTTGGTAGTACCATTGCGCTGCAGGGATGTAATCGTAGTACATCTTTTTTCAGAATTGATTATTTAAATTCAAGCCCAGATAGGAATTTCATTATGAAACGAGAAAATCAGATTGTGTATTGGCCTGCCCTCTGGTTATAATTCATTGGGCATATAATACATTTGATCCAAAATAATGCATATGACATTTTACTGGGGATGGCAAGTGACTCTTCTTTTTGATGAGTGGAAGACACATTCATTGTTACAGTACTGGGCCTCTTTGTTGGTCTTGTTTGGGGTAAGCTTATTTCATGAATATGTTGTGAGCTTGCGAGCTCACCTCAGAACTAGTCAATTGTTAAAGCAGACGGAGAACTTCATGGAAGGTCAAGCAATTCTTCTCCCAGGCCAATATAAGAAGAGAGCTTATATACTCAAAGCAGGGGAGACTATACTGTTCGCTGTGAATGCACTGTTGGGTTATTTGTTGATGTTGGCAGCCATGTCGTACAATGGAGGAGTTGTGTTAGTGATTGTGTTGGGATTGAGTATAGGATTCTTTTGGTTCCGCAGTGGGAATTATGCTGCTCAGGAGGAAGAGCTTCAGCTTTCCGCCGACCCATGTTCTTCCTGTACGTAGGCTTAAGTTGCATTCCTGGTGTGGCTGGCTCTAGGCCATGCAAAAATATTCAAGTGTAATGCTCTGGATAAAATAAGACTTCAAAACCATTCTTATTTCAGAGAAAATGTATAGAGTGCTTTTCTCCAATTTCATTAGTACATATCATTCAACAAATCCAAATTCATGTGCAGCGGCATTGTCTATTTGATTATCTTGGTTAAATGGGTTTTTCCGTTAGAAACATTTCATTTCTGCTAATAAATGACTCTCCTAGGGTACCTGAAAGTAGAAGAGTTCTTTTTTTTCTTAAAAATAACTCCCATAAAAAGTACAACAAAATACCTCTCAAGATGATGTTAGTGATTTTAAACATGTCAATCTTCATTTCAGATTTATACTTTTAAGTGCTGTGTTACATGGGGGCACGTCCCCTGTCCCAAAATGCACTGTCCCCATCCCCAGCCGTCCCCAAGATGGGGGGACGCAAAGGGGATGTCCCCTTGCCGTCCCCGAAACAGGCCAGAGAGGAGGAAACGGCAGGAAACGTCCCTGCCCGTTTGGGGACAGCTCCCTGTCCCCGGTACGGCTGGGGGAAGTAGGAAACGTCCCTTGTGGGGACGGGTCCCCTCAGACAAGGAACTTTCAGCATTGAAAAAAAACATTAAAAGTTCTTTTTTTTTAATTTTCTTTTCAACATTAAAAAAACATTAAAAATTCATTTTTTAAATTTATTATGCTGTTATACTACTGCTCTCATGATTTATTTACATATTGATATTTTTGTTATCAAT
>VDFB02164137.1:0-16055 GCA_007258455.2 Sequoia sempervirens
CTCTGAATTTTGGTTGGGGTCTCTTAGAAGTCTCAACCATAGTTTGGGTAGCCATTTTTCTCTCAATTCTCTTGTATATGCTTATGGAAATTACCTCTAATTAAAACCCACAAAGTATAAATATATATAAATACATTTTTCACACTTTGATGAAAACTAGGGCTTGATGCCAAATGATTGGAATCACCTTCAACTCACTTCAACTATCGTTTCTTTTCTTCCAAATGTGTAAATTTTATTTAACTCAACTTATATTTTTACTTGATACCTTACTGATCTTCCCTAATTTTTCATTTAATGCATTACATCCACAAAAAGTTGATAAGCACTTTATGAATATGCTATATACCCTAAAATGCTCCAAAAATCTCCAAGTTTGTATCTTTTTTGCCAAAAAATTTCAACATCTTTAGAATTTAATTTCACATTTCATACCTTCGTGTCAATTCTTGACACCTCCTATATCAAGTTTTTATTAGATTTCTCTATAATTGCTCCTCATAAATCCACTATTGGGTTTAGTTTTTAGAAGAAATATTTGCACTAGATGTGGGATAGATGCATTTGATTGATTTTAATTTGTAGGCCCTTCCTTCTTAATTCAATAGGATCAATCCTCTTTACTGGATTATTCCTATGATCCATATTAGTTCTCCTTCCATTCTTGCTTCTATAGAATCTTGAAATGTGTCTAGGATTATTGCAATTGTAGCAAACAATATTTCTCTTATCATATTGATTTGAATTTATCCTTGATCTACCCTATTTAGTTTTATGACCAAATGCATTACATGTGTATCAATAACCTTGAAAATACCAATATTGAATCTATTCATCATCATTATCTGACTTCTACATTCAATAGCTATATGTCCAAATTTATTGTATGAAAAGCATTGTTTAGAGAAGAATCTAGCATTCTAATTCATTCTACATCTACATTTTGTTGCTCTATGACCCAATTTATTGCATGAAAAAAATACGATTGAAATATGGGTAACTTTGAGAATTAGGTTGTCTGATAAGAGTCCTTCTGAAATTGCTTCTTTTGTTCTTGTTCAGTCTGCCATTTCCTTGAGTCTTCTTTTTATTATCAACTTTGTTAGATTTCTAATTTTTCTTTGAATTTTGACCTTCTTCAAGACCCAAACCACCTTTATCCTTAAAAGGTTTCTGAAACTTAATCAACCCATCAAAAATTTTAGTACTTGTTTTGAATTTTTCCCAATGAGCCCTTTCTTTCTCCAAATCAAACCTTAGGGTTACCACTTCTTATTCAACATTTTACATTCTTCAACCTTGATCTGAATTTCATCTTTCTGACATGGTCCTCAATTCCTTTCTTTTCTTCCACTTGTACCTTTAGTCTAGTGATGTCTTCATTTACTTTCTTCAACTGATCACTAACTTCTCTATTCCTTTCTTTGAACTTCTTGGTTCTCTCAGTTTCTTGATGCACTCATTTTCTTCTTTTAAGTTCTCCCTTAGATTTTCTTTCTCATTTTCAATTCTATCTAGATCTTCAAGAGCAACATAGAGGTGTTCAGTTGCAGAGATCTCTTCTAGAGGAACATGACATCTTTTGTAATCCATTTTTTCAAATTTCATGATCTTCCTTAAGTTGTTAAACTTTTCCAAAGGAACCAAGCTTTGATACCAATTTTTGAACACCCAGAATACTGAAAGGGGGTGAATCAATATTCTACTAGACCATTTATCTACTAACCATTGAATACATAAAACATATCTAACTACAACTGTAAACAAATACATGAAAGGAATCATAACACCACATGACACATGAACACCAATATTTTTTACGTGGAAAACCCAAAATAGGAAAAACAACGATGAGGATTAGCTCACAATACATTATAATCGGTCATAAGATATTACAGGAGCACACTACTAGGATGCACTATACTTGATAGGATCACAACCTAAGATTATTACAAAAATGGGAGTGTGGATCACTACCAAAAAGATGAATTGATGAGTGGGTATGTGTAGGACCATGATGGGCCAAAAAGTGGCGATATGATGGGTATGTGTAGGGTATGTGGCTGATGAGTTTTTTTAACCCAAAATTGATGAAACGAAAAGGGTTTTTAAAGGAGATTCTCATATTTCCACCAATATAACTTATTCTTTACTTTGATTTTAATAAATAAATTTATTCATTTTCTATCTGAATTACGACTAAAGTCTTGATTGATAGGCTGATTGAAAAAAATCTATAGCTTTCAAACGATATCACATTTTTTGAATCTAAAATATGTGTCACATTCTATGCTTCATATACTATATGATTAAAAAAAATGAATTTCATGAAGTTTTTACCAAGTTAAGGTGGTTAGACATACAAGTTTTTATATTTTTTAAAATTTGTAATAAAAATTTCATAATTAATTATTTACTTGGAAAAACATTACAAAAAAATATGCATCACATGGGGACATGAGTCCTCTAATTATATCTAAAATCTTATTAAAAAATACTATAAATTTATTGTGGTTAGGGTGGTCAGACCGACACCTACTTCTTATTTTTTCCCTGAAATTTAAGTACTACTACATTGAAATTTCATATTTTACCAAATTGATTTTAATTTATTTTTAAATAAACCTAGTAGTTTAGAAGCTACATTCAATTTTATAGAAATTCTATTCTTACATATTTTTGAAATTATATAGATAACTTATTGAAAATTTTATGTCAAGTTTCCTAACTCTAATTTTTCTACATTTTTTGCCACTTAAGGGCATATTTTTTCCATGATGATCCTACACATACCTGAGTACACCTTCTATGTGTTGAGTTCATTTCCAATTAATCTCGGGAATATAAAATCCTGCATCAGTTTGCAAGTTCACAACAAGTACCTACAACTTCACAAAATATCACATTATTATGCATCACTATTACTTATCACATATCACACACTTATCTCTCTTCCTCTTCAGTACAAAAATGTTTCATATATATATCAACATACATCAACATACATCAATTAGGTTGGAATAATTAGATGTAAACATACTTGATTCATAATAGATTGTCAACTCATACCAAAACCTCTTTCACACTCGAAACAAAATGTGCAAGACATAAATTAGGTCAGTTTGAACCAAAGAAAGATATGTTTAACATCCATGAATCCTAGACCACTTATCCACATTGTCCAAAGGATTATAAAAAGCCTATATTCCAAACTTCTATCATTTATATGTTTAAGCCCATTTAACCAAAATCATTGAAAACTTGTCCATAGATGTAATTAATAGTCTTAAATAATATGTTAAAACCACATAGGTCAAACTTTTAATATGAAAAATTTAGGACCAAATTACCAGATTATAGTAACAAAAGAACTATTTATTGGATGGACAAAAACTATCACCAAACAATGTTGGCATCAATGAAAACACATCGAAGGGCTTCTTCTTCATTATTCCAATGGAAATTTTTCTCTAATCTACTCAATTTCACATCACTCAAATCACACACTTTGCACACACATCTATCATGCATCTATGTTAACCTCCTTTAATAATTTAACTCATACTTATACTATCCTCAACCTTGAAACCCTCTCTAAGGTTATTAATGCACCTCAAATGTGCAAATTCAAAAATTAGGTCAAAACCAAAAAATTCTCACAGTGGATAGGAATAAAGTTAGACCACATAAATCCTTAGCTAGGATCCAAATTTGTCCTAACACACCTCAACACACTTCCAAAAACTTTAAATATGCTTCACATGTAGTGTAAAAATTGGGCCGGTCATTACGTATGCAAACACCATTAAAAATTGAAGTACACACTTCCTTTGATCTATCCATAACTTACAGACAACAAAAATTACCTAAACATGATAAAAATAAATCCTAAAACTAACAAACTCCACAATAAATTTCACATGAAGAATGTACAATCCAAATACATCCAAACAAGATTGCCAAACACTATAACTTGGAAGACCATCTTCCGGAACACCAAACCATGAATCCTATTAACAAATGCAAGAGACCAATACCATCAACTCTCACTTAGAACAAAAATTCATAAAACATAATCATGGAACATAACTTCTCCCATACACCTTTGTAATGCATAATTCACACACTATTGAACATAACCTCTTTGTATATCGATCCAAAATCCCAAATTATGGATATAGTATCTTTGATCACCTCTAGCCAACATATCTAAACCACAAAAGATCTTTAACCTAGAAGAAATGTGGAGAAAAACTAGAACACACCTCTACAACACAAAATAATATTACAACAATCTCTATGACCCACTACACAATTGACATCAATGATAACACCTTCATACTTGCAACAATCTCCCCCTTTTTCATTGATGGTAGCTCAAGATGTGAAAACCATCAAAGGAAACTCTCATTTCTTTTTTAATGATTAGACAACCTACACAATATTTATCTCTCCTCCTTTCAAATTTTTATTTTTAATATGTTTCACTCTCCTCCTTTGACAAACTCCTCATCACTATTCTAAAACTACTTTACTTCTCTAAATACTCTCCCTTAGGAACACACACCAATTTGTAACAATATGCAATATCACTACCCACTCCCCTTGAGAGGTAGCCACAAACATTAGTCCAAATTAAAGAATAGATCATGAGATCCATTGGACTAATGAATCTCCTTATGAATCTTGTGGAGATTTTTTGCTCTAAGTGTCCTCTCTTTACTTTGATGTTTCAGTCCTAAGGCCCTCATTATCTATTTCAGCCTTGAAGCTCTCATCTCTTTTGGATCACATTTTTTCCCTACCTTTTGTCACATCGGTACATGTTTTTGGAAGACATAGGAAGGTTTTGGCGAAAAGGTGCATAATTCTGCCACTAATGGATGCACTACCTTTTCAAGCTTTCCCTTCTCTTCTAGCCTAAATATATACCCGTTTCTTCCTATGGGTGTTTTCCTCCAAGCCGATGTCTGATGTTTTGAGGAAATCCCATCCGCTCGCTGCATCACCTATTTTTTGTCGAGGAGTTCTCTTCATTTTCAAGACTAGGCTTTTACAAATATAATCGAATGGTAGTGTTTTTGTTCTTGGGACACTCCTAAAGCTATCCTATTTTGACATCACCAATATGGCCAACATCCGACTAGATTGAAGAGGCAAGAATTCAAGGTCGTATCTTCCTTCTGATAGGGATACCTACACAATATTTTCTTGAGATTTTGGTTATCGATCTATCACATGGTCCATTGCCATTATTGAAGTTGCTTAATTTCTATTATCAAATTAGATCCAATTTTTTATTAGATCTTGAAGAAATCTTATGGAAACACTTGTTAGGGTTTTTAGCTTTGGTGATGGAGAGTTCTTGGTGTTTGTGTGCTTCCCTTTTCTTATAAAAGGGGGAATTTTTCCTCAGGGAAACTAGAGATGATTATGTTCAGTACATAGATCAATCAATAAATAGATAGATATTAGTAGCAGTAGAATAGGAGATAACAGATTTCTTGCAGAGCTTTAAATTTCTCTTTTGTAATTGATGTCAAGAAAATTATTTAGTTTTTTAACCTTAGCATTTTATTTAGCAATATATTAAGGAAAAATTTGTATTAGATTGTGCCTATGTGGCCTTTGTTTTATTTTTTATTCTTAATTTCATATATATCAAATACTTTGTGATTCAGTTAATTCTGTGTATAAGTATTGATCATTAATTTTCAATTGTTAAGCTTCTATGATCCTTGAACCTCAGCTTTCACGAATTGAGTTATGTTAGTGATACTCTTTCAATATATTTTTTAAGTTTCTAGTGATTTCATATTATGTTATTAAGTGAATAGCTCTATAAGAATCTAAAGTATCATGTTTGAAACTAGGTTTTCTTTTTTCTATTTGAACCTTAATGGGTGGTTCCCACTAGAGGATTTGAATGTCTACTATATGCCTATATTGGCCTTAGTTTCTCGTTCTCTTTCCAACAATGAATTGTTGTGGAATTTTGTGTTCACTTTATTATAAAAATGAAGCTATTAAGGGTTTTTGAAATGTTGTAAAACCTTTGGCGCATCACCTCCTTCAATTTTCCTTTTTGAATTTCCTTCTCCCTTTTTCTATACCCAAAGAAGAGTTGAATTCTTTAATAATACCAAAGGTTGTTTAGTAAGGCACAAGATGGTCCCCCACTCACTGAATTTCCCATAAGGCTATTCGAGAGAAGCACAAGCTTCTAAGATCAAAAATTATTTTTCTAGCATGCTCGATGGGACCAAGTTCTTTCACAGTGTCTGATACTTAGCCTTAGAGAGGCATTTTCTAAAACATACTAATAAAAGAGACTAGTTAACTCATGTCTAGAGTCTATACTAGGGAATCTTCTAGAGATAATTTTTAGCATTCTCAGTTACCCTCTTTTTCCCCTCGTAGGATACAAGCCATAGTTTTTGTATGACCTATCAGAAGCAATAGGGTTAGAAGTGCTAGCCTAGAGTCTAGAGCTTTATCTACCCATATAGGTGGTTGAAATTTTCAAATCTAAATACCTGTTTACCTAGTTTATAAGAGTTTGTTTCTGATGGATCTTCAAGAAGCCCCTACTTCTAGAAATTTTGTAACCTGGGATAGTGGTAGTCTGCTAGTTCCACCCAAACCTCCAAATATGTGGCTCGTCGTACCTGCCAATTCCCTTAAGGAAATCCCAAGGGGTACTGAAGAGAATTTTAAAAATCCTTCCAAACATCTTTAGGACATAACAAAGGTTTGTAGGGTTTGTAACATCACAAAACAAAATATTTCCCTTAGATTGCTAGCTGCATCTTTTAAAGGAAAGGCTCAAGATTGGTATAGATCCTTATCTTCCAATACATTCACTCATGGGCTAACCTCGAAGAAAAACTTTTTGATCACTTTTTCAAGAATGGAGACCACTTATCCCTATTGTAGTAATTGTTCACAATCAAGAGAGCTCCATACGAGGCCATGACCAACTTCAAAAAGTTCCATAAAATATGACAACGGATTCCCATGACAGCCAAACTTCCATGGGCCATGGAATTCATGTGCTATCTAAATGCCTTCAATTCAAATATCATAGTCATGGTTCAATCGATCAGAGGTGATACTCTACCTGACACAAATTACTTAGTCGTGAGAGCAGAGAATAGTTTGATTGATGTTAAAAAGCCCCCCCATGACCACCTATGTTAGTATTCAAAGAGATCTTCAAACAAAAAAAAGAAGAATCAACCCCCAGTACATCTACATCACTCCTTAACACCTTAGCTACACCACTACCTTCGATGTATGTGTACCTAAATACACAATCGAGTATATCAGGCTCTTCTTCATTGGTCATAGATGTCAATGACATGAAGAATCTAATGAGGAATTTCATGATGACCTCATCATTACACAAAATTAGTAGGTAGAACCTCTAAAGTTCCCCCCCACAAAATTATCAAGGAGGAATACCACCTTTCCAACATAACATGTACCAAGGGGCTCCAAGAGAGGGTAATCAACCACATGCATTAGGATAGATGGTCCCAATGACCACCCCATTATAGATAGTCAAAACCAACATGAGCAATGAATTGCTTTTGGGACAAAACAATTTGGTAGAGGATGCAAATGTCTGGAGTTTTCTGTGTAATGATTCCCATATGTCTCAAAATTGTCCATAGGGAAATCTTTGGTAGAAAGAAAAGAAATCAAGGCATTCCCTTGGATACTAAAAGTTATCAGTCCCCTAAGATTGAGAATGCCAGATTTAGTGTTCAGATGCAGGGAATATCCCTGGAGAAATAATTGGACATCTCCCCTAACCAAGTCTTCATTTCTTATATGGAGGTAAAAGAATTAGTGTTCACATATGAAGTCTTGACCACAAGTACAATCAAACTATAGTGATTGATCAAAGAGAAGGTTCACAATTGAGTATGTGCCACAAATACCATGAGGACCACCATATTGGAAACTATAGTGGCCCTAGCCCTAAGTACCACAACCACAACCTCATCCAAAAGCCATGAATAAAGTTCCTAGTCCACTTGTGGTAGACTAGCCTATTCTAAAGGCAAAATAAACACCCCCATTCAAACCAAAGGTCCCACCGATTAGAACACTTAATGTGGTGGAGAAATTAAAAAGAGATCCTACCAATGTATCCTATTGTTACATCCCATCCATTTTAAAGAAAAAAGACTTTACTTCAGGATGTGTTGAATAAAGATGAAATTTTTTTGACACCAGATCTAGTCCTGCTGCACAACCAAGATAAGGGTAAAAGAATCGCATCAGACCCCCAATATTTGAGGGTAGCAACATATGTGAATATGATGGATAAAAATATTATAAGATAAGTAAGCAAGCCAAATACCACTCCTTTCTTCTTGACTCTTATTTTAGGGGATAAGTTACTACACAACAATATGATAGATTTAGGGGCCAATATTACAATCATGCCTAAGCTAGTGGTCAATGCTCTAAAATTTAAATATGATTCCCTAAAGAAGGGAATTTTGTAATTGGATAGGAAGAAGGTCATGTTCATAAGTCACATTTAGGACCTCTCTTTAACCTTGTTTTTACGTTTGAGCCAAGTCGTTACCCAAGAAGTGGTCATAATTGGAATTCCCCCTATCTTTCAGAATGTCCTTGTCAAGGGAATTCACAACAAATCTTGGTGGATACTTGGCACTTGAATGGTCACACTTAATGTTATGAACCAAAGATGGAGCAAAGATGAAGATTTTTTCTGAACCTTTGCATCCCGAAGACATTATGGAGGATGCGGTTTTGAGTTTCAAGGTGGCACATGCCTCCATTTCTAAGGAGATGTACTATGTAGATATGTTAGAACAAGAAGATGCCACAAGTGATTAGAGCCTAAAATAAGAAGTCCCACTGAACCAATTAATTGATTCAGATCCTTTCAAGAATTTCCATGATACTAGTTTTGGAACATATGTAATCTTTGATGAAGATCAGGTCCTCCCAAAATTGATCAAAGAACAAGAGAGCCCGAGTGAACCCACTAATAGTAGCTTATGGACTTTACACTTTGATAGTGCCAAGTGTAAAGTTGGTTGTGGAGCCGACATCCATATTATGTCTCCAAATTGTTCACAGACCCTAATGGCTTTCCACTTTTAGTTCTCTTGTAAGAAACAATGATGAAAAATATGAAGGATTGGTCCATGGTTTGACTCTGGTAGAATGGATGGGTGTAAAAAGAATACAAGTGTTTGAAAACTCCAAGCAAGTTGTAAGCTAGGTCTGAGGTTAGGTGACTACAAAGAACATGAGAATGTAGTCCTATCGGTACAAAGTGTGGGGCTTGATTGAAAGGTTTAAATCTTTTAATATACAAGTCTTCTCGAGATCTCAAAACACTTCTATAGATAGAATAGCTTCTATCAGCTCAAATTTTGAGTTAGCCACTAAATTATCCAAGAACCAACATGTGGTATGCATCATTGTCTGACCATCCATCCTAAGTAATGATTATAATTGGTAGGTCTTCAAAGATAATTCCCAGATTGCTACTTTCTTATGACAATCAGGGGAGTTTTTTGATCAACCATAGCCTAGATCCAAAGAGGTTGGTGAGGAGGAGGTGATCTAGGTCAAAAGCAGTAAGCTCCCACAAGGCTTAATCACTCTCGAGAACCTCTTTCAATGTGAATATGTGAGAAATAGTAAACAAAGATTCATGGACGACAAGGAGAACCATGAAGAACTCAACATCAGAGGTGGTAGGAAGCTCAAGGTCTAGAGGAACGTATGCCACAGGAAGACAAAGAGAGGTTGAGATCCTTATGCACTAAGTACAATAGAGTAGTTACTTGGACCTATGATGATATCAAAGGAAATGATCCTAGCATAGTCCAACACACTATTGAATTGGTTGAGGGATCTAAACGCATCCGACAAAAGAAAAGGTTGATCAACCCAAAGGTGGAAGCCCTAATGATGCAAGAGCTTACAAATTTTATTAAATCAAAGATTATATGTCTAATTAAGTACTCCACTTGGGTGTCTAATCTAGTCTTGGTTTGAAAAAGAATGCTGATATTTGGCTTTGTGTAGACTTTCAAGATTTTGAGAAAGCCTCGTTAAAGGATCACTACCCTTTTCCTTTGATGGAGGAGATCTGACAAACCGTAGTTGAGTCAGAAATATTCTTATTACTGGATGATTTTTTAGGCTGCAATCAAGTCCACATGAAGGAGGAGGATCAACACAAAACAACGTTCACCACCAAGTGGGGAACGTTCACATATGCAAAAATGCCCTCCAACCTCTCAAATGTGGGTGTCACCTTTCAAAGTGCAATGTAAGTCACTTTTAATGGCTTGATCAACAAGATCATCCTCATATATCAAGATGACCAAACCATATTTTAAAATACAAGGGTGATCAATTTTATCATCTAGAAATGGTTTTCTAGAAGTGCAGACAGTTCAAGATTTCTTCAAATCCCAAAAAATGTGAATTTGGAGTACCGCAAGGGAAATTTCTTAGCTTTGTGGTAGCCAAAGAAGGAATAGCCATTGATCCTAAAAGAGTGAATCTTTAAAAAAATTATGACTTCCTATTAATCAAAAGGGATTGTAGTCTTTCTTTTGGAACATTAACTTCATTAGTCGATTCATTTCAAATTTTGTAGATATTGCAAGACCTATCATGCTAATGCTAAAGAAAGGCTTAACATTCAAATGGACTCAGGAAGGAAGACTCACCTACAAAAAGATTAAGGTATCCATCTCCATAGCTCTAGTATTACCCAACCCAAACTTTTTAAAATATTTTTTATCATATGTTTATAGTGGCTGACACAAAATAGCTTCTATGCTCACATAGAAGGATGAGGATGGAAGTAGAGAACACCCCATCCATTTCCATTCAAGGACTATAAAGGGGTATGAAACTAGGTATAATTTTGTAGAAAAATAGGTCTTTATCATTATGAAAAGCCTCAAAATTTTCTAAAATTTGATTCTAGACAGTAAAATTGTAGTCCTTATTGCCCATCCCAGTGTGAGGG
Source organism: Sequoia sempervirens (assembly GCA_007258455.2). Classification (NCBI taxonomy): domain Eukaryota; kingdom Viridiplantae; phylum Streptophyta; class Pinopsida; order Cupressales; family Cupressaceae; genus Sequoia; species Sequoia sempervirens. The sequence continues at coordinate 11,042 of VDFB02164137.1, forward strand.
AATACATAATAGAAGGAGAAATAACTAAAAAAAGAGAAAAATAGATCACCAAGATCCTAGAGTTTTATGTCAATATTCAATTGATAAAGATGGTCAGAGGAAGAGGCCTATGCGAGTATCTCACTCAAGAGCTTGACCCTAAAGTAGAGGAGGAGGTTGACCAAGTCTTTACAAATCAATTTGAGTCAGATGAGTCATAGGTGGTTGATCATACGAGATTCATGAAGACTATCTAATAACCACCCATAATTTTGACACATAAAAGAAGATACTACAAGCTTTAAGGGGCTAGATAAGTACTTGTTGAAGGCATTCTATTTAAAAAAATTGTGATGGAGTTCTCTCCACCGCATGGATAAAGTATAGGCATACAAAATCTCTGGAGAATTCAATAGTAGCCCAGAAGGTGGAAATTTATCTACTAAGATTACTACCCTAAAATCATGCAGGGGGGATAATACTATCCCACGTTGTTCTCTAAGGCTCACCATCTAGTAAGAAAGTGCACTTAGTGTCAATTTTTTGTCAACAAGTGAAAGAATTTTTCTATGCCCCTAAACCCAATTGTGATTGAGGGGCCCTTTGCATAGTTGGGATTGGATTTAATTGGAATGATCAATCTCATATCTAGCTCATATTACAGATGGATATTAAGTAACAACCATTGATTATTTCACTAGGTGGACAAAGGTATCCCTCTAAAAAGTTCCACTAAAGATATTAGATTTCCATAGTCCATATTGATAATAATAAGCTTTTCTAGATTCAACTGTGTCTATTTTTTATCATCAACATTTCAGATCACACTTTGTGATCCATCTCTAGGATGAAAAGAGTTGTATGAGAGAAAAAATGGTTGATAGCAGACCAAACTGAGTTAAAAATATGGGGGAGGGAGGATATTGCACAAGGATCGAAATGAGAATTTTAGAAAAATAGAAAAAGCTAAAATAAAAATAAAGAAAACAAAATTTATTGAAAATGGATGAGGGAAAATAAACCACTTAAGCAAAGAAATCTAACGGAAGACAACAAAAATAAGGATTAAAAGGTAAAAAATGTAAAAATCCCATTTCAAACTCATACAAAATTAAAAAGGAAAAATAAAATTCTAAAAAGGGGCAGGGGGAACCTAAAAATAAAAATAAATCCTCGTGAAAGAATAAAAACAATTAAAAAAAACCAAGGGAAATTAAAATACCCCTAGAAAGAGAAAAAAAGTCAAAATATTAGAGAAGCAAAGACAAACAAATAAAACTAAGAATACAAATGAAGCAAAAAAATTGAACCAAAGATCAAAACTAAAACTAAATAATATAAATTGAAGAAATTAAAATGGGTAAAAATACTATGAAACAAAAAACAAAACCAAAATAAAGTGAGTTAGGCCAAAAAGAAATAAAATTGAAAAACAAGAAGGAACCCAAAATAATAAGAGAACAAAAAGCCAAAATAATAATAAAACAAAGAGGCAAGAAAATAAAGGAAACAAAGAAAACCAAAAAGAGACCCAAAGATTTAAAGAACAAAAAGAACTAGAAGAAAAAGAAAAAAAATTAAATTAAATTCTTATTTTAACATCTTAAGAAGTGTAATGCCCCGTCTTAATAACCTAAGAATGTTGCAATAATGTTAAAAGGTGTAATAATTTTTTTTTTTTAAATATTAATATTAAGTTAATTATTTGCATACATTCGTTAAGTTACTAAACGATTCACTACTTTGAGTTTTCCATAAGCGACTTAAGTATTTCGCATTGCACATTTTATTTAATAACATAAACATATAACATTGCATAACATTGAAATTTTCCATTCAAGATATAATAAAGTACAACCATGTTTTTCCATACATTGCATTTGAAAGAATATACAATACTCATCCATCTAATGAGGTAGTTCAAATAATAATTACAATTTACAAATGATCACCTCACAACATTGAGGGATGTTTTTACAATACAAGTTTTACATTATACAATGATGAAAGTACACATAAGATCCAAGTGCGAGCTCTCCATCCATGAAGCTCTCGATGCCATGATCAAACTGGGGACCCAACAGAGTAAGGTGCACATTCCACCCAACCATGTGGTACCCGTAGGTCCACCCCCCGTGCTAGGAGATAGTAATAAGGTTACCTAGACCTAATCTACTAAACCTAGACACTAGTACAAACAAACTATTGGTTACATTGCTTCCAGATTTTTGACAATTGATTATACCACAAACATAGGGTTAACTATTATTCTAGGTGGAGTGTCATCACAACGATGCAAAGGTTACCCTGGTGTTTCTTCCTAGGTTCCGACCCCCAATCCTTGGGTTACCCTGGTAACCTCTTACGAAACTCGGTCCCTATTGCATACTGTTGCGGAATCGAATGCCTCTTGAAGAAACAAGACATCAATTTTGCCATTCCAGGCCTTCTCATCTTATACTCATGACTGAAGAAGCTCAAGAGTCATAAGAGAGGCATGTACATCTTGTTAAGTGTTTTTAACCTAACTACTGTGTTCTTTAGTTTTCACTGACTTACAATCTATTTGTAAGTTACCCTGACACCACTTTGTGTGTCGGCCCTTACAAATAGCCACTCCCCTAAACATAACAAGGGTTTCTAAGTTTACTATCTAGGGTAGACAAGTGCACAATACAACATATAATGCCAAATAAACCACAATAATTGTCACAGTTCCATTCACAAATAACTAGTGCACTACCCTAGTTGTTCATTCATATGATAACACGGTAAAGTTTTATTTCCCAAGAAATACCCACATCTGGAAGACTTAATAACTCATAAAAAAAAATCCCCATTTTCCCAACACCAATTAAAGCAAATAAAAAATCTATCAATTGAATGTGCTAAATCCATTCAACAATAGAGAGAGAAAACATTCTTTCTTTAATGTTTCTTTAACTTAACATCAGTTTTCTACACATTAAATAAATATACACATTGTATTTGTAATATACATAACTATGTCAATAATAGTATATTTGGTTTCTCATTTGCCTAATTTCATATTCATATTTAATCATGAAAATTATATAATTCCAAATTATCAATTTATTCCTACATTAAATGTCAAAATCATTTAAAATATCCAATTAAACATAATATTATTTTAATATAATATTATATATATATATATATATATTTATAATATATATATTAATCTTTGAATTTCACAAATCATATAAATCGAATCTATTAAACAGTATATAAATAAAATACGAATTTCAACTATGGTAAATGAAATTCGCATTAAAATTTTTAATTAACCACAGACCCTGCTGGGCATAACACCCGCGGGCCTCCCAATGGGATGGACATAGCCACAGCTAGGGCTGCGCCCAGTAGCCACTGGCTGTTGTGCGCAGCCATGGTGGCTGCGCCCATGGCTATGGGAGATGGGGAGGGTTCCGGCCCTCCCTAAATTTTATATTATTATTATTATTTTTATTTGCAAAAATATAACCTGCAGAATAATTTCATCCGCTTTTCGGATTTCAGTTCGAATTTTAATGAATTCCACTTGTACGGCGCACGATTTTCTTAAAGAAAATTACCACATATTTTATATGTATAAAAATTTAAAGAAAACATTTCACAAATTAATATATATATATATATATATAAAATGAGAAAAAAAATACATATATATAAATCAGGGTTTTCACAAAGAAAATACATAGTAATTTCCTGTGGAAAGTTGCAACATTTTCTTCAAAGTTTTCATAGAAAATTTGCACAGTATTTTAAAAAAAACAAAATAAAATAAAATTTTCAATCTAATTTTTTTTTCCAGTAGTTTTCAATTTCCTAATACAAATAATTCCTTCATAACAATTTCAAATATTTTCTACAGTTTTTCACAGAGAATTTCAAAAGTTTTTTTTTTGTTTTAAATTCTTTCTTTTGTTTATCTAAATTCTTGAAGGTTTTTGCAAACAAGAAACAGATATTAACAGAAGATCTTGCTCAAACATTTGCCAAGAAGATAAGATTTAAATATCCAGATTTTCTTTTCAAAAATAAACAAGATACCAAATAACAAGAAAAATACATGTTAATAATTTGCTGCCTGTAGGAAAAAACCCTTTTGCCAGTAACACACAAATTCCCAAAAGCTTTTCCAACCAATGCAAAAGTTCCTCCCACCAAAGATTTACAATCCAAAAAACATAGAGAGATAACAACTTCTAAGAAATATTGAAATTTGCACAGTAAAGAATTTTTTTTTGCCAGTGCTCTGATAATTTCCTCATGAGGAAATTGGATAACCCCGTGCAAAATCCCCGATCCAAAATAACCTCCGTGAAATTTCTCAACAACCTCAATGCAATAATTGCATTGGCACACATGTCGAGAAGTGGTTATGAAAATATCCTCTCCACTTCTCGGCAATCTTGCCAATTCAATTTGCATGCAAATAATTATTTTATTTAATTTCAATTTAAATTTAGAAATCAATTTTCAATTCACATGCAATTACTTTTATTTTATTTTTATTTTCTAATTTCCAAATACAATTTAATTTACAAATTCAAATTCCAACTCCACAAATAAATTTAATTTATAATATAACTATTTACTCACTTAATATTTTAATTTAACTAATTAATTTATTTAATTAAATAAATTTTATATATTATAATAAAATCATTTAACCAAATAAGCTAATTAATTAATTAAATAATCAAGCAAGTAATTTCTTTAACATATAAAATTAATTTAAATAACAATAATTTAATACACAATAATCTAACATTAAAATTAACCAAATTTACCTTTTCAAAACAACTTAACCAAACAGAAAATACAAGACAAACCTATGACTCAAAACTAAAACAGACAAAGTACTAAGACCAGGGTTAAAGACTAGACTAGGGTAAACCAGACTACTATCTCCCGATCAACGTTTCTGTTGAGTCTTGACACGCTCAGACCTGATTACATAGGTGGAGTCAGTGTCATGTACCTGCAAATCCTGCAACCAATCAAACAA
>VDFB02164138.1:0-33990 GCA_007258455.2 Sequoia sempervirens
ATTTGGGGGAGTATTGTTATAACACCACCTACAACATTTCTATTAGGATGCCACCTTTCATGGCCTTATACGGGTATGAAGACCAAAGTTTTGTTGACCTTGTTTTTGCTGATAGTAGGGTCTCGGGAACAAGTAATTTGATTAAGCAAGTTTACAACATCTTGGAATCACTTAAGGATAATCTCTAGTAGGTGCAAAACCAACATGTATGCAAACCATCGTAGGACCAAGAGAGGATTCTAGGTCATAGATATGGTGTTTGTGAGGTTGTAGCCCTATAAGCAATCCTCCTTGCAAGCAAGTGGATCAGAAAAAGTCAAGCCTTATTTCTACGGACCTTAAAAGATTTTGAAGTGAGTTGGTGAAGTTGCATACGAGATGGAGTTGTTTATGGAGAGTAAGATCCACAGTATTTTCCTTGTGTCCTTTCTCAAATGGGCACTTGGAAAACATATTATACCATCAATAGAGTTGACTCCATTAGATGAAGGAAAATTGATTTTAGTTCTTGAAATGGTTATAGAGGTAAGGAAAAAGAAGTTGAGAGGTAGAGACATCATCAAGTATTTGATTCGGTGGAAGAATCTTCTTGTTGAAGATGCAACATGGGAAGGGCTGCATATTTTGGAGCATCCAAATTTGAAAAGGCTTATGTCAAGCAATTTGTAGTAGGGTGAACTTGTTATGTTCCCTTTTGTAATAATTTTGTTATGGATCAAAAATGTCTATTTCCTAATTTCCGTTTCTTCCTTGGTCCAATTTTGTTTATATGTTCTCCCTCTTCTTTCTCCCTATGTCTCTCTAAGGCCCCTGACGTCTCCAAGTGTTGGGGCACATCCAATCTTCTGTTGTTTGTCGTTGGAGTTTCAACGCTCCCCATCCTAGCATGCATTCTTGCTTGAGTATGATCTTCCCTAAGTCCCTTTAGTGTCAGAATTTTAGAATTTTCCATCTTGTTATACCCTTCATTCATTTCTCGCCTAAGTGTCAAAGTTTCTTTTTCTAGGTATCCTTCCCATGTCATCCTCGATGTTCGACTTTCCATTCCATATTCCTACCAATTCAACTTGCCAGGGTTAGCCTTGCAGCCTTACCTCTACCTATGCACTTGTTTCTTGTCATGCTCGACTCTCAAATCCCCACTGATAACTCAATTCATCTCATTGGAGTCAGACTTTCACTCATCCCCTTGCTTGGGTACTTTTCCCCTATGCATTTCTTGACCTCTGATGGTTGACAATTCCTTGCTTATGTCCTATCAAAATTGGCGGTGCGGGCTTCCCTTGAACATAAGACTAGGTGTGAGTCATCCCCGATTCCTGTCATTTTCCACTATTCTCTTTTTGGAACCACTTATTTGGACTTGCCCTCTTTTGTCTACCTTATTGATATGAGTTCTTGGTCATCCTTGACTTGCGAAGTTCGAAGCTCCCACCACTCTTCACAATTCTTTCCGCCTACCTCTGGGCATGACAGAGGGTGCCATTAATGCTTAGTTTGATGTGGTAACTTCTTGAAAAGGGGTCCTTATTGCCTTGAAACATTATTTAATAATTAGGATGTGGATCTAGGCGTACCTCTAGCTGTGAAATAGAGAAAACAACCCTTGTCGCCATTAATGTGGTGGTTAGGGTTTATAATTCCATAGGATTGCTTGCCATCATTACAAAGGAAATTTGCTGGTTGTAGGAAGCAAATCCCCATGCCTTTCAAGTACCATCCTACACATGTGGGCATGATTTCTTGCTTGATCTACGGGGAAATGATGGCTGATTGGAATGGGGATCATTTGCCGATCATGTGTTCGTGGACCCTATTGCATATTTAGACATTCTTGCTAGAGGTATCAAGGGTCCAAGGACTTCATTGTTCATTGTTATAGATTACACATAGAAACCCTAACAGGAGACCTTGCTCTAGGCACTTGTGTTCAAGCAACCAAATCTGAGGACAAAAACTATCAGGTTTGCCTAAGATCGCAGGAAAACATCTCTTTGATTTTATTAGTTAGAGGACAAAAAACCTTTGGCTTCTAAGATGATGTCATACAAAGTTCATGATTGAACTTTCATGGTGGACAAATCCGGCGGCAACAAGTTTGTATACTTAACATTTTGTCGTGGGTGAGAGCATTGTAACTGCTATTTACCATTGTGGTTGTGTAGCCGATGCTTTTATTATTATTGTAGCTGTTGTATTTTCCTGTTTGTAGTGCTGCTATTGCAGCTGTTGTATCTCCTGTTATTGCAGCATATTGTGATGTATTTTCAGGCATACTTAGTACAAGGAAAGATTTGAATTTTGTTTGTCATTTGTTGGCCTAACATGATAATTTGGCTTGTTACTCTTAAAGTTTAAATCATAAAGAAATCTAGATTTTCATAATATCTGGGTAAAGTATTTAAATCTGAACACTTTAGAAGAGAGTTTGAAATATATTTGCCCTAAATACTTTGCCCAAGACATTACAAAATTCTCTCCCTTTCTATTTGTGAACCAAAATGCACCACAAAATTCACTTTAAGAAAGATTAGAATTGCTAGCTGTCTTTAAACCATGAATTGGTATCATCTATCATTAACTGCTTCCTTGGAAGGGTGTTTGTTTTTTTGGTCATCTTCCAAAATCACCTTAGGAATTTCAGCAACTTCCTTGATAGTTTGTCAAATGATTTTTGGTTGTAAAATTCTTGTAGGGAATCTGCTGGTGGACACTAATTTCTAACCTACAAAAAGGATGAAAGTTGACCCCTTTCCCTTTATCAAGTCATTTCCCACCACCAAGCTTTACCATATGCACCCTGGTTGCTATTCCCATGGTCTGCAAATTGTGCTTCCAATTCTCCTTACCATGACAATTAGAGGCTTTTTAATAGATGCTTCCAAACACATTTTTACTATTGTTGATCTCCTCTCTTAGAATGGTTCTAATAGAGGCTTCTTGAGAGCAATCCATAGACCTTTGGTAAACCTTCTCCCTCCATGCTCCTATTTGCGCTTTTGACAGTTGATTTTACATTTGCTCCCAGTTATCGTTCCGCCATCGCTCCTGCTTTCATTTTCGCAATCTCTTTTCATCTGAATGTTCTTGGCTTATTTAGTTGTATATTAAGAGAGGACCCATACCTTATTATGCATATGGGCTTGCGTAGTACAGTTCCTTTCTAGGTGCATACAGGTCTCACTTGATTTTTCTCACAGCAAACAGTGTTTTACGAAGTGAAAACAACCCCAAACTGAAGGGTCTCATGGACTGTAAACTATCCAAGCACTAATGCCCACTAAAGCATTAAAAAAAAGCCAGGTCTTGAGATCTAAAAAACAAATTCTTACCAAACCCTTTCTCTAAAATCTTTTAAAGCATCTGTTAGAGAGCTTGGGGCTTAGAGTCCTGCCCATGACAAAATTTAACAAGGGGAACCGGTAAATCTTTATCGAAAGGAGGAATCATTTTTCCTGTGTAGTGAATTTTTTCTTTCAAAAGGACCCATATATAGCAGCCAAAACATAAATTTTATTTCCATGTCTTCTACTGTGAAAAATAGATGGAATTGAAGTTGTCCTCTAGTTATAACCTTGCAAGCTTTTCACTTAACCTTTTTATTTCATTGATCACAGTTATTGAGTTATCTTCCACAGAAAGGTCTTTCTAACCTATTTTAAGACCATTTAGGAGAGCCACAGCTTCAACTCGATTATTGGCTTCCTTCCATCATGAATGGCAAATAGTAAAAGTGACTTTTGAGAATCTCTAGACACTCTTCAACCTACAGCAAAGCCCCAGTTGTCTTTAGCAGCTCCATCAAAATTAAATTTAATTCAATGAAAAGGGGTTTTCCAAATAGTTTTAACTCTCAATTTATTTTTTTAAGAGTCATAAATCTCTTATAGTGATGCTTCAATTTTCTCTTCAGACATGCCAAACATAAAGCTTCAATTATTTCTTTCCAACAATATATACCACGCAATCTGTTGTACCCAAACCAAATTTTTTGCTTCATCAAGGCATTTTGCTTAAAATAGTCTAAACCTTGCTAAAATGATGTCAAATACAGTTTTTGGGCAATATCAAGCATGGAGTTTTGTCAATGTTTTGTTAGTCAAAGGCAGTATCCATTGATCAGAACTTGAATCAGAGACTCAGAATGAAACATTTCACGATGGAGGAGCATTTCACAGCGACACTTATACTTTTGTATGGTCATTTCAATGGCTAAGATGATGATTTCAATGGTCAATTTTTGAAGACTTCTCATGGAAAAGCAGAATTGCGCCCTTGTAGCCCAGGGGCGCCCTTCTTTTTGAAAGCCTAAATTTTGTGATAAATGCTCATGACTATAGTCAATCTCTTCAGAATTAGTCTACCTATCCGATGAGCTATCCTGCGAGGCTATCCGAGGCTCGTAACTCAGGTAATTGGTGACAGAAGTTGAAGATTCCAAAGTTCTAGATTGCAAAAGTTTGTCTTTTTCCAGCTTTTGCGCCCCTATAGCTGAAGCGCGCACCTCTTTAAAGGGGGTTAGATCTTGGTATTCCTGATGATTGATGCAGTCAATCTCTTCACGACTAGTCTGCCTGTCCGACGAGCTATCGAATGCAGTCATCCAAATCCCAGAGCTCCGGTAGTTAGCGTCAGAAGATGAGATTACGAAGAGAGTTCATCTCACAAAGTTTCCTCAAGTGATGAAATTGCGTTTCCGGTGTGCCTGTAGCTCAGGGGCGCCCTTCAAATTGACCCTTGAGATGATTGAAATTGCTGACGAGGTCTTCTTGACATATGTACTACTCTAGTCCAGCTTCGCGATGCACCAAGTTGCCTGTTAATCCGACATTTTGAAAGATCGTGGTAGAGATTCTTCTAGGCACGTAATTTCACGGGCGGATTGGCATATAATATTCAGTGTATTTCTGTAGGGCAGGGGCGCCTAGCCTTTAGGCTTGTCAGATGAGGTTATTGACATTCGAAGTCTTCACGGGACTTGAGCGTAATTACTCCAACTATTCAACGAGCCCAGCCGTCAGCCTTAGGGATTTGGCAAACGCTCGTACGTGTGAGGTCTTTGGTGAAATACTGAAAAACAAAGACAGCTCAGAAAATGGCCAAGTCTGGTCGTCTATTCCATCTTTGGAAAGGCGCCTTTCTATTTGAGGTCTTAGAAGCAGTTTTCTTGCCTTGTCGCCTCTAGAGACATCTCTTGTAGGTCCTCCTGGCTACGCATCAAAACAAACGGTGCTCGAATCAGGTCATCCCAGCTCCAGTTATCAGAGGTCAAAGTAGGGCGTCTGGTTGAGAGTTGCACTTTGTCAAAATGGTGTTTGTGCCTTTTCAAGCCAGAGGCAGTTTTACTTTAAGGGTCCTTAGTACACTTTTCATATGCCTTGTGTATATTCGTTGGATGTGGAATACTTCCAGGCATGCAGTGTGCTTGTTTGCCAGTCAACAGGGTTCACCGTTCGTTGTCAGCAGCCGTTTGAAGCATCAGATGGCAGTTTGGAGAAATGGTTGTTTGGTACCTGAAAATCAATTTAATCAAGGGCGCCTAATTCTTTGAGGTGTTAAATGATGGATTTTGCAGTGATGACTCCTAGCAAACATTTCTTCCTTGCTTTGCAGGCTTAGCAATGAATACATCTTTTCAGTCTCAGCATCTTCCGGTCATCCAGAAATCATTGTCGAAGATGGCCAGTTGTAACTTTGTAGTCAGCTACAAAATAGGAAGATTATTAAAAGTGTAATATCTTGAGCAAATGGACGCCTATGAGGACAAATGAAGACTTTGAAATTAGTGAAGTTCGCCGGTGAATCCAAGTGCTTTACTTGGTTTGTCAACTGATGTTAAATAATATTTAATATTTATTGTTGCATATTTAAGCATTAAATAGCGAATTTCTAAAATTGGCACCTCTTTGTGCTATTGCATAATGAATATTTTATTATTATTTAAATTTCGAACTTCAAGACAGTCATAGTGTAACTGGAGGGGGTCCAATCAGAAGCCTTCTATTTTGGTCGAGGTTTTAAATCTTGCAGTGAACAACATGGTGCGAATTTTCGTTATTTAAGCATGGCGCCATCATTAATCATTCACACAGCTTCAAGAAAATTCGTATTTTCCAGAGCAAAGGCGAATTCTCAAGGCAAAGGCGAAATTATCATCAGCTATCAAGGACGATTTCATCAAAGAATTCTTTTTGCAGGTTTTTGTTCACATTCATCAGCAAATTTGAAGAACAGGGGTGATTTTCAGAGAAGAAAGAGCTTAGAAAAAATGTCTTTTTCCTCCTTGTTTCTCAAATTTCTCTCAAAATACAATTCGCATGTTCCTGAAGTTGATAGAATTTGACAAGTCTAAACATCTGGATCATTTCTATATAGCTTCCTCGAATTAAAATCGTGCGCTTGATTTTTCAAGAATTTTTAACTCCAGAGCATTCGCTCGAAGCTTCTAATTTTCAACGAAACTCTTTGCATGGTCGGTAGGAAAGCCAGATTTTCTCATTTCTCGACGCTTCCGGGTTGTCTTAGAATCTTTTCCCGGAAACCCATATCTCAGATTTTTCACGAAAAGAACTCTCTCCTTAAAGGCTATTTTAGCTTTCCGTAAATCTTGTCGTAACATAGTCGAAGTTCATAGTCATCAGCGAAGTTTTTCAGACGCAAGACACTTCCTGATTTAATATAGTAATCGTAGTCTCTACTCAATGACTTCATCGATGGTCGGTGACGAATTCACAAGGTGTCGCTGGCGCCGCCGATCCAGCGAAGACCTGAGATTCAATTATTCAAACATTCAAGAAATCGTTATTGGAGGCCTTCCATACCTATCTCCGCTTCATTTTCGTATCAGTTCGTGAATGTTCCGTAGTTGGTGACATAATTCCACTACCATGAGATAGTGTCGTATTGACGAAGTTATTTGCGCCCCCAAGCCTCGACGTTGAAAGCAGTTTTGCATACCCTCTGACCCTAATAGTCTAGTGCTATATTTCTATAGAGCAAGCAGGCAAAAATTTAAATACCGATGTGGGACAACATGAGTAAAATGGCGTAAAGATGGTTAAAGTTCAAGCTTAAGAACAAACGATTGCCAAACAATGTAATCGTGGTGAGGCTAGCGATGAGTATGCGATTCTCCTAATTACACTCTTGAATCGGTCTCGTGTCAATCACATGCAAATGTTTTCCAGCCTTGGATGTATTACATTATTGGTCACATCATATCTGGGCAGGAGCATTATGACTGGGCATCCTTCATCAACGATGTTATCCACAAGCAGATCACCGGTTTCCTAGTTGCTCATGAGTTTCACATGTGTTCTTATCTCGTGTACTTGATTGCTTATCAGGGTCAGTTCCGAGGACTAAACACTGTGGGCATTCTTAGTGTTCAGAAAGTCTATCAGTACTATGATCAACTTGAGTTCACTAAGGCTGAATGTCATTTGAAGTGTGTTCACGAGGCTTTCCTGACTTATATAGTGAGAAATTTGGACCGGGAGTTGCACGTTCGTATCTCGGTAGTTGCTAGAGCAGCGATGGATGGTTGGGTAGATTGGTTTATTCAGTTCCCGACATACACCTACATTCGATATATGGATTTATAGGAAATCCAGCTATGCTTCCACGTTATCCTTCGGATAAGACAGTCTTTATGGAGTTCCTGAGGCAGTTACGTGATGTTCATCGTCTTTTACACCGCAAGCATAGACCATCCGCTAATTTTCCTTTTCAGTTTGGAATGTATTGGTGCAAGACGACAGCTGATGCCAAAGTTGTAGGACAGGAGCTCGAGAAATATCATCTTAAGTATCTTGTTGAGGCTCGTGCCTATGATCTTTCAGGTCATTACACAACTCACCTTGCTGGACACACATTTCATGAACCTGCTATGGAGGATTATTGGGCAAACTGCGTAGATGATTTCGAGGTTTGCAGACGTAGTTATGGCCGTTTCTCTCTCTCACAGATTTCTGTTTTCTTGTTAGAAGATGTGGGAGGTTTATCAGATGATGAGGGAGAAGTTCTTCCTCAGTTTTTCAGAGAGCAGGTCGACACACAGCCGCTGCCAGCAGTTGATTGGTACACCAAGGAGTACGCAACAGTAAAGGAGAGGTCAAGTAGAGTTATTCAAAATAGTATACTTTACCTCGACAACAAGAAGACTAGGAGGGTAAGTGTGTCTAGAGCAGAGCCACCAGTGGTGAATCCTTCACTACCTTCCTCGTCAAAACCTAAACAAAAGAAGAGGAGTAACCCTCCTAAGAAAGGTCGTTTCAAACAATTCAAAAGGCTTTGCTATTAATGCATTTACCAGAGTCCGACAGACAACCCAGTTACGTAGCCGCCTACAGCCGGCCAGAAGTCCGGCCGCTGTTTGAGGTTCACCTCAAGTTCCTTACACCAGTTCCCGAGGAGTCACCTACCACATTGAATTGGATTTTAGACTCCCCATCTCGGCAGTTGGTTCTTACATATTCACTCGGCCACGCCTCTCCTCAAGCCATAGCGTACGCACTTTCCAAAAGAGTGAATAGTTGATATGCACTCTACTGAAGCTCACCGAAGAAGAGGAGGCCACCATCCCGCGTCCCTGGAATCATCTCGATTTCAGACGTGCCTACCAGATGCCGCACAAGAGGTCAAAGAACATGGTCCACAGGAGAGGAATATCGACTTGAGATTGTCACGAACCGCCATACCTCCACAGGGGAAGAGCTTGGACGAAGCCAATCCTCAAAAGATTCGCAGCTATTTGAGGTCAACCTTATGCTGTGCCAGCGACTCGTGCGTTGATCTCCTACTGCGCGAAGGCTGCATAAAGGTTGTGATGGAATGCCGAAGATGAGAAGATAAAACTTCGCTATTGAATCGACAATCCTCGCCAAGACATTTCTAACCTTGTACACAGGTCAGATGCCATTGTCACACCCCGACCGATGCTTGAGCCTCCAGCAGAACATGGTCAACTTAATCATTTAGTTGCATATGGCAACCATTTGGATGAGTGGGAAGAGGAGTTCGTTGCTAGAGGCCGTGCTATGCTTACAGAGTTATATCAGTTGCGGTACAATGCATGAGAGCTCCGTCTTCGTCTCCAGGATGAGGAGCAAGACATGGCACCACGACTCTCGCAGATGAGAGATTATGATTGCTCACCCGAGCATGGTATATGAATCACCAGCGATGCAAGATAGAGAAGCTATCTACTCTTTAAAACAAGGTACTGGCTCTTCGGCAAAAGACGAGGAGACTATGGTGTTAGAGTTGGTCGAGAGTGAGTATGGTTAACGCTACGAAAATCTCGGCTCAGTATAGACCTCTCTGGCATCTCGCCTGCGGTCGATATCGATTGATGGTGCGCGTATACTGTTTCACCCGATGTTCACGAGTCTCCATTCATGGTTCATTTTCGCAGGGGGAGACTTTTGGCTATAAGATTAATTAGCTTACAAGCCATGTCGGCCGCTAATTCCCGGCCAAAACAAGGAGTAGGGTGAACTTCATCTCTATCGTACCGGTGAGGTATTATGCCATGGTGCTAGTAGTTCTTCGCCGTGAAAGTATCGAGCTCCGCATGCATGGTGTGTTAACAATCTCGCTGAGGGATTGGTTGCTCGAGATCACAAGTAGGGTAGGACTTACCTCCGACTCTTAGAATAGATGTTACAAACAGGAGTTAAACTTGGCGTTACCTTCTCAAGTTAACTCGCTGTCTTATCTCATGCATATTTATTCTGAGATCAGCTTTATTTATTTGGAGTTTTATTTAGGGTTTACGTTAACTGATGGTGGTGTTCCAGCCAATATGGTTCCACAAAGGACGCATGGTTGCTCAATCGGCCCATTTTTAGATTAGATGTTTCGTTAACTAATGGTAGTTTTCCGCTTATTCATCCTCTAAACCTCCTCGCATTAGATGCGTTACAAACAGAGTTAAATTTACGCTACTCTTCCGTTAATCACGCCTTATCTCGCATACGGCCTCGGTGATCAGCTTTAGGCTTATTTGGAGTTTTATTTTAGGTTTAATGCTGAATCGATGGTAGTGTTCCAGCTTAACATGTTTTCAATAAGGACGCATGCTGCACAATTGTCCATTTTTAGATTAGATGCTTCGCTAACTGATGGTAGTTTTCCAGCTTAATCAGATAGTTTACTTTATTAGGGCGGCAGGCAATAAATCTTGCATGCATTGGTAAGATCGTAGAAGCTGACTCAAGGTGATTTTAGGGTTCCCTACACCTTTCGATGTCTAAATAAGAGCTTTTGCTCATTTGTACATAACTTTTGCACGAGAGAGAAATATATGCTGTGCCTACCTTGCCTTCAATATTTCTCGTTCTGTATCTGTTCATGCGTTTTTGCTATTATGATGAATTGTTATGTCACATAGGGTTTCATGCAATTACAATGGTGAATTCTTTCCTTAGTTAGATCAAATCTGTTTTGTGTTCAATAAACTTGTCCAGATTGAGCTGATTGTTGTGCCACCTTGCCTTCAAGTTGAGAATCTGAACTTGGTTATTGTGTGATGTGTGTGAATAATAAACTTATTCAGATTGAGCTGATAGATGTGCCACCTTGCCTTCAAGTTGAGTATCTGAACTTGGTTTATCGTATGTTGTTCCCAATAAACTTGTTTAGATTGAGCTGATAGATGTGCCACCTTGCATTCAAGTTGAGAATCTATACTTGTTTATCGTTAGATAGTTATCCTTGCTCCATTTTCTCATGCTCTGTTTTCTTGAGGAAACTGGATAGATTTTAAGTAATTAGCCTAGTTGTACTTAGTAGTCTGCGAAACCAGAAAATACTTAGCTGCAACGTATAAAGTTTTCTTGAAAGCCTTGTACCTCTACAGCTGAGACAAAAAGACAGGAGATAGTTTAGATTACTTTTCCCTTTCCAAGCATTTTTGTTAAAGCACAACGAGGGAGCTTCCCCTCCTAATTTGAAGAGCACTTATTGCGTAGTGTGCATAGCTGTCCGTACCAACTTATACTCCAGAGGTGTTAGTTGTTATGCCAACACAATCCACAACCTTCCTAGTAGTTTACTTCAAAAGTGCTTTGGCCAGGCTTGGACCTATTTAAGGACACATTTGGTCAGACCTATCTGCAATCTAGTGTTGCTAGAAACTTCCCCAACACTTTCATAGAAAATTCACAATGCCAAAACAGATTGTCAATTCTTTGTTCTGGTTGGAAGCACAAAGAGGGGATTGAGGGTGCAGAAAAAAAACAATTTTTTGCAGAGCCCCATAAATCTGAAGTTTCCCCCCAAAAAACCAGCTAAAGGAAAGGGTTTGTTTTTGGCAGGCCAAAGCTAATATATTTGTTGGTTGGGAATCTTCTACTCGGCTGTATCTTTCAAGAGGTTCGATGTAAACATGCAAAGCTGTGAGAATTCCTTCTTTATTCCATCTCAAATTAGAGAATCACAACAATCCTTTATCTCTGTTTAAGTCTTTTCTTTACATTTTAATCAGTTACTTGCGACATACTCATATATCCTTTTTTATGACCTTTTATATAGCATTATCAGGAGAATACTATCATGGAAGCTTTAGCCTTTCATCAGATTCTGACCTAGTCATCTGCAGATTTATAATTCTTGAAATAAAGCTTTCAAGTTATTCTCGTGCTTCCATTTTGTATGATTATCTGTCTCTGCCTTTTCTTTACCGGCAACTTAAGCAGAACCATTTATTTGGCTTGAAACCTATTGGTTCTTCATTCTCATTTCATGCTTGGGAAATTTATATTGGTAAACTGATATAACTCTTTCTGCTTGATTTCTAACACTTAAAGGATCTTAAAATTGCAATGTCATCCTCATAAATCTAATGTCCAACACTTCTGTTTCATATGACTATCAATCTCTGCTTTTCCTTTTCCAGCAACTTTAGAAGAACTGTTCACTTAGCTTGAAACCTATTAGTTCTTCATCCTTCTTTCATGCTTGCGGAAATTATATTGGCACACTGATATAGCTCCTTCTACTTAATGTCTTAACAATTAAAAGTACTAAAAATTGCAATGTCATTCTCAAAAGTCTATGATTAGCGGGATCATGAAAATTTAAGTATTGATGAGTATAGTGGGATCATGCAAATCTTAGTAGAAGAAAAAAAAAATCTGCTTCAACTACTAATACCATGCACTAATATGGGCCCAGGTTGCCAACAAAAATTTAAGAGGATTACAACTATCTAGAAACTATTGTATATTTTGTGACCATCCATGATAATTACGAAAACGAATATGAGTGGAAGAGATGGGATTTTATATTAGGTGTGTAGAAATAAGTTTATTTTCTAGATTATCATCTCTGACTATTTAATTTGTTTGTACATTCATACAGTTTGCCCAGTATCCTGCTAGTATCACATCTTTATCGTACAACCGAGATGGTCAGCTACTGGCTGTTGCAGCAAGCTACAGTAATCAAGAATATGATAAAGGGTAAGATGACTTTGATCAAGATTGTTTGGGTTTAATGGAATGTGTTTTCATTGGCCAACATTATAGAGTACAGTAAAACGATTTGGTTTGTGTTGTTAGTATTGTCTTTTCTTCACACTGTTTTTTAGTTGAATGATTGAAATAAAATACAAATAGTTAGGATAACATAAGAGTTTATTGGTTAAGAAACATGGGCAATGGAGTTTAGTGGTAGGAGATATGAATGATCCTTGAATTTGTTTCTTTTTTGCATCCATAAAGGTTTGCATATTCAAAGAATCTGAAAGTAGTTGATTGTGGGTCTATTTCTGATTCTCCTCCATGAGACTATGAATGTGCATACCATAAAAATAAAATCTAATCAAAATTGGTTGTGGAAGCATCAAATCATAGAAATATAAACCCTCAAAAAATTGAAAAAATCTTCATCTAAAACGATTTTTTCCCCAAAAAATTCCAATTTAATCAGCCCTGATTTTCAACGATTTTTAAGGGTTTAAATCACGAGAAATTCGCAAAAATATTTCCCAACCAACCCATCGTGAAATCCTAACTGCGTGAAATTGCTATTTAATCAAGTTTTTTCATTGATTTTTAGCACAAAACTGAGTGTTGGCCATTGGGACGTGGTTCACCATCAAAGATTCACTAGATTTCATTAGGTTGCTAAGGCACATCACAGGTAGGCGACCTTGAACAGGCGTATATTTCTAATAGATGTTAAGAATATTAAAATAGACACGGTTTTTGGTATGCTTCTACGTTTGATGTTAAGGACATTAACATGGAATGGTTAAGAGATGTGATAACTTTTTTCTCTATATTCCACACTATTGTCATTTGCCTTAGGCTCATAGTAATGCTTTATATCTATGTAAATCCAAAGACACAATTTAGTGGGAAATGGTATTGTCATATACATGGAGGTTCAAAAGTCCTGCGAGGAGTACAATAGCAGTACATGAATGCTTTAGAGATATATAGTGTAGCATTCTATGCATGTTAAATAGGCATCAGGCAAACTAATATGTCATGTCCCCGAATTGGGGGATTATTAAATTAATTATTTATTAAGTTATTCCAACAAAATATTATATCAAAAGGGATGACTTGGTATTTAATTAATTTAATAATAAAGTGACTTAAAAGAAATATTATATCATAAAGTCACTTAAATAATAAAATAATATTATTTCTAGAAGCTTCTTGGAGATAGGTTAGAAAAAGTATATAAGAAGCTCATTGCTAGTCATTTAGACACACTTGGATCTTATTATTTCTTACATACCTGCGTGGTAGAAAGAGAGCTTGAATGCTTTCATTGGCTTGAGGGTTTGAAGACTCTAGAGTCCCAATTTCATTTGTGAAATATCAAGCCTTTCTGGATAGTGAGGAAATCTAATTCAGGGTTTCACTTGGGCATCATTGGAGGAATCAATTCCATTGCAACAGCTGTTGTGTTATTGCAATTCTGAATACTATATTGTTTGGGGTGAAATAGCTGAAGTATTATTGCATCTTGTGTGAAGTTTGCTACAGCTGTTGTATTGTTGCAGCTTTTGTATGTTGAAGGTTTATTATCTATAGCAGCTGATGTATTACTATAGTCTTATTGTGTAAAATTGAGGAAATTCGATTTGGGGAGTTAAGGAGATTTTGTTGCTAATTTGCATTCATTGAGGAGACAACTTTGCATAGAAGAAGAATGAGTGGAATCGCAGTTGTAACTGCATTTCAGTCATATTGCTGCAGACTAAGGACCCACAATTTCATTCATAGCAAGCCATTGAGGGGTCGATTCCATATGGGTATTGAGGCTCTGCATTCCTTGGAGGGAAGTGATGATATTTGATGCTTGTTTGGGGAGTTATAAGTGGTCTCTAATTTATTTGAGAGGAAATTCATATCACAGCAGGGGTGGCTCCATTAGAGGGACGATTTGGCCATTTGAAGACATATCTCAAGCTAGCAAAGGCTGCCACAGTATCTCTTCTCAAGGGTGCTCATGTAATCAGGTTCTTTCATGATTAGTTGCATATTTATATCAGCATATAGTGTGTTGTTTAGTAGCTGCCATTTGTATTCAGACTTGTAGTGATTGCATTGCATTGTAAGCCAAGAGTCTTGGCCATTCATATCAGCATTGTAATAGACATTATATCTCAATAAAGGAGTAATAAGTTGCAGGCCATGTATTTGATATAATGTTCATGATTATATTCTTCATGATTAACACAATAGTATGCATGCCAAGTGTTTGACAAAATGTCAATTGGCTATAGGAGTTGATTTGCACTAGTTTAAGTCATCTATTGCATTTGGTAAATACAAAAACACTTGCACATCATCTTAATTCTTTGCTTAGACTTCATAGCTATCATTTCCAAGCATTTGCATCATTTTTCTTTTCAATCCAAGAGCAAACACAACAAGCTGAAACCCATAACAACAAGCTTCAACTTCGCATACAAAATGTTTGACAATATTCCTTGAGTTTAAAATCAGCAAGTTAAGGCCAAAATCTTTTAGGGATATTACATAATACATGCCTTGAGAGAAGTCATGCCCTAGTGTTGTGGGCTTATCTTAATACCTACCGAAGTGGGCCTCATATATTTTCTCTTTAACGATCTAGATAGATTTCAGCAGTAGTTGTCCCATTGAAAGGGAATGTTCCTCGTGCTTTGATTTTCTATTGAAACTTGTACCTATAATCTCTCAAATTCTCAACTTAAAGTCCATCAATGTTTTTAACTCCATCATCCACTTATACACAAAATAAAGGAAAATTTACTTGAATAATAATAGCTAAAATTGTGGCTCAAATAGTTGCTTTCTTCTTTTGTACTAGTAGGTCTTTATTATCTAATGGAAAAATATTTAACACTCCCTTTACTCTTTTACAAAGCTACTAAAATAGTTATCAATGAGAAAATTTCAATATCATTTATGATCTTTGAGATTTAAGATTTTGTTTCACAAGCATTTTCTATTACTCTATCTTGAGCTATTTGATTCAAAACCTAGCAAGTTGAACTTTGCAATTGCTTCCTTTGCCATATAATTTCCCTTTCACACTCTTCATATAGTTCTTTTTGACATAGTTCTAGAAATTGCAAGTACTGTTATATCACAAATATGAACCAATTGATTCTTGTTTTGTAATTTATGATGTTTGCTTAGCAAAAGAAAATTGTCTTTTTAATGACTTTCTTGAGCCTAAGGATTTTGAGGTTGAACAACTTAGGAGAGGCTCTAAACCAGAAGCTTCATCATCAGAACTTGCAGCGCTCTAGCATAGCTCTATTTGTAGTAGCAAGAGTCATTGGCTACGTTTGCTTTTTTGGAACTTTGTACATAGTTTATAGGTTGAATTTATACAAACTATATTGTAATTGAATTGTTTTTTTTTTTGATTGGTAACAGAGTTAATTTTATTAATAGTAAAACTAAAAGATTACAAGGCTATTCTCATTACATCATCAATTAAAAACCCATCCAAACCCCACTATTTCCTAAACAAGCACCCCTAGCCCTACTGCCAATTTATGCTGAAATCAGCTCCATGTGCTACAAACAAAGCTTCATTACAACTGACAATCAGGCTTAAAGCCAACACCCCTAAGGGACCTATGAATAGGTCAAAAGTTTGAAACATTATTTGGTCTTCCTTTAGTCTGAGACCGGAGGACCATTGTGAAGGATTTCTTCTCTTCCTTCTTTGCTTTCTTCCCCTTGACCGTTTGCCACTCGTCCTCCACTCTTGCAGCCTCCTTCTACCATTCCAATGAATTGTCACGGGGACTCTTCCAGACACCATTCCAATTGCTAATTGCTTGCTAAATCTGACTATCAGCCTTCCGTTTCCCAAAATCTTTAACTTGTGGCCTCACCACACCTTTTTTCTCCCAACACTCTGGTGTTGCAGCCCCATTTTTGAAGTTCAACTCCTTATCGCTTCCATTAAAACCAGCTTTTTCACTGTTCTCCATCGGACTCCCTTCTTGTGTTGAAACAACACTATTCTGTTGTTGAACCTCCCCTCTAACCTCATTCATCGGTTCCTTACCTTCTTGAATCGGATCCCCAAATACCCGTCCCTCCTCTTCACTTTCATTTAGCTGAGAGATTACTAGTTTTTCCTCCTGTTTCTCCACAGTATAGTGTTGGGGAGTGTTGTGACCCTATTTCACACATGGCCCATTTTGTGGGGACCTGTTAGTTTGCTTTTAGGGCTTTTCTTTACATTGCTTGAGTTTCATTTGGTCTCTGTTTGGGGGTTTAGAGTTTGAGTTTTTGAATGGTCACCTGAGTCAAGCGAAGAATTTGAGCCTAAATCATTGTGCAAACATCACCACAGTACTTAGAGGGCCCAAGAGACAAAGATTGACTATCGTTTCAGTCGATTCTGACATCTTCTACCTTTTGGGGGTCTCCACCCTAGACCTCCTATTTTTTAGGGACTTCATTATTGGCATTTTTAGCCCAAGTTAGACTTCCTAGTTTTTAGGGGCTATTTTTGGAAAAGTTTCAATTTTTGGCATGGTTTCCATTTTTAGAAATTGCCCGGATTTCAAAAAACCACTCAGAAGTTCCAAAAAATCAATAGAAAATCACAGAAAATCATTTTAAAAATCTGAAAAAATTCATGAAAAGTCTGAAAATCATGGTGAAAAATCACCTAA
Source organism: Sequoia sempervirens (assembly GCA_007258455.2). Classification (NCBI taxonomy): domain Eukaryota; kingdom Viridiplantae; phylum Streptophyta; class Pinopsida; order Cupressales; family Cupressaceae; genus Sequoia; species Sequoia sempervirens. The sequence continues at coordinate 17,150 of VDFB02164138.1, forward strand.
GTATGGAGATATGAGTTCATGAAGGCATGAAGGGAGACTGAAAGTCTGACCAGCAAGGAGAATGGAGAGCAAGATTAATGGCTAAACACTAAGCCAAGTCCACCTTTGGAAGAATGGAGATGGAACAATGCTAAGCAAAGTCCGCCCAGCAACATAAAAGACAATGGCATGGCTAGAGGCAAGGTCCGCCCACCATAATGAAGACATGGCAAGAGGTCAAGACGAGTCCGCCATATAAAGATGGCATGAAGGTAGGTGAAGTCCACCCAAGACATGGCATGAACTAATACAAAGTCCGCCCAGCATAAAGAAGCAATGGCACAAGGTTAAGAGAAGTCCGCTCCAAGATGGCAAGAACATGAGTGAAGTCCGCCCCATGTAGAATGGAAAGAGGTGAAGGTAAGTCCGCCCAGCTCACAATGTGATAGCACAAACACATGGAAAGTCTGCCCAGCTTACAAGAGAAAATGGCTAAACACTAAGCCAAGTCTGCCTAGCACAACAAGGCATGGCTTAAACATGAGCAAAGTCCGCCATATGAAGATTGGCACAAATATGAGTCAAGTACGCCATATAGAATGTAAAGTGGCTTGAGCATAGGCTAAGTAAAAAAATGGATGGCTTGAGACAATGGAAAGTCTGCCCTATGCCTTGGCAAAATGGAAAGAATGACTAGCAAGTCCACCATACTAAGAAGAAGTGGAAAAAATCAAAATTTTGCCTAAGCTTGGACATTGAAATATTAAAAGATATGGTTGGCACCTTGATAAATTCGCCATACTTAGAGAAAATAAAGAAATTTTTCCTAAGTCTACCATTGACATGTCTAGGAAATGAGGAAATTCGCCTAAGACTTAGGAAGATTATGGCAAAATAAAATGGAAGAAAAAGATTTGTCTAAGGTAAAGGCAAGAAAAACAACTTAGGAAAATCAAATTCGCCTTAGATAAAAAATGATAAAAATGCCATAACAATTAAAATAAAGGGGTTGAAAATGACACATGAAAATAATTATTTTAATTTTTTTTTTGAACACCCAAAGAGATAAAATTTGAATTTTTCTCTAAGACTCAAAATTAGAAAAAGACAAAAAAGGACTTCATTGAAGTGGCACCTGATTTAGAAACTTTCCCGGAGATTGATGTTGAAGATAAAATTTGCCATTCAGAAGCTGAGTGCAAGCCAAGTTCGAACTTGATTTAATGGAAACAATTGAATTTTGCTAAATGAGTCGAACTTCTCATCTTTATAATTGAATTTGCTTCTCATTTTTCAATCATTCAATTTTCGAAAGAGAAGTTGTGAGAAGAAATTTTGGCTAAGGCAAGAAAGTTGAGAAAGTTTGAAGCAAAGTGAAGGAAGCGAATTCATAACAGCCAGCACTGTGATCTTGACCATTTCATTTTTTCCAGAGAACCAAGCAGATTTATTTTCTTCACTTCATTCTGGCACGAAGAACTTCGAAGTTTGATTTGTCAATTAGCTGGAATATTTTTCGAGTGATTTAAATTTTAAATTTTAATATTCTCTTTGTATCTTCTTGCAGATTTATTTTCAAGAGAATAAAAATGAAGTTCACCAGTAAGGGTTTGCAGCCACAGTCAAAGATCAAATCCAAATGGGAGAACATTGTGGACACCAACCTTGGCCATGTTGACTTTGAAGATTTTAAGAAAAGAATGTACGGAAGTGATGAATTTTTACCTACGCCAATTGCAAGAAGGATGATGCGCAATGGTATTGTTCATGCAGCTGGATTTCCGCCAACAAAAGAATGTCCAGAGCTCATGGTAGAGTGTGCATTGCATTATAATGCACAAGAAAGACAGATAGAGGCACCTGATGGAAGAGTACTGGCATATTTGACTAAGCCAGCCATACAAGAGACATTTGGAATTCCAGCTTACCACCGGACATCTTATCGAACAAGGGATGATGCACGAAAACTTTATGAAGATCAACAAGCCCTCTGTGCATCAAATATGAACAAGTCCTGGTTGGAAAAGCCCAGACCTACTACCAAAAAGATGTCGAAGAAGTTGTCCAGAACTGATTTTAAAGAAGAATACGGAGATATTGTCTTACTACTGAACAAATGGTGGTCAATCCTCAGGGTGCGCCCTTTCAAACCTGGATGTATTATTTCATTGATGAAAAACTTCCGGGGTGAAGATGTTTAACTGGTCAAGGATGATCAGTGACAGTCTCCACGAGCAGTTGGTCAACCTAGAAAGAACCAAAACCTTCCATATGAGTTCTTATGTCATATATCTGCTTGCAAGGACCTACAGATATGCTGGCTTGATTTGCAAAGGTGTAGTCAACAATGGCGAAGGAGAGTTCAAGTCCTACGATTGCTATCCGCAGTTGCAGTTGAAGGAGAAGTCACACTTCAAACGGGCGCATGACGCCATTCTTATGTATATCACTCAAATTCTCCAAGGCGGAACACATCAGAGGCTCACCCGTGAGGCCAAAAGTTTGATCGACAGATATGGATCCTGGTTCATCCAGTTTCCCAGATTTACATACATCAGGATTCAAGGATTCACAAGTCGCCCATACATACTGCCAATCTATCCTACCAACAAAATGGTTTTGCTGGAAGTTCTCAGGCAATTGGAGACATATCAGAATATCCAAAGGCCAAAGCAGAAAGCAGCTGTCACTTTTCCACTCTTCATCGGCAATATGGAAGAATCATGTCCATCGGCGCAAGCAGCAGAGAGTGCTCGATTGGAGATACAAAGATACCCGTTCATATCCTACAAACCCAGAGTTGACTTCGATCCACTTCATCACATTGGAACTGTGGACAGAGGGAAATATAAACACAGAATTGACTTAGAAGACTTTTGGGAAAATGCCACTGATGAATATGATGTAAGAAAAAGACTTTGGTCAAGGTTGTCGTTGGATATGATAAGGACGACAGAACTCTTCCGAGTACCTGATCAGTTGGATGATGATGGAATATACGTGCAGTCGGGCTTTGATGAAAGGCAGTCGCTTCCTCCTGTGAGATGGTCCGAGCCCGAGCTTGGTGACCTGACAACATTCATGAGGCCTGTGTTCAAATATTCTCAATGATGGATGGATCAGCAAGTGCAAATTTTGCAACAAAGGAAGAGTCATGGGAGCAAGTCAGAATTCCTTCGCCAATTTTGGAAAGAGATATGGAGCCAATGCAATTGGAAGATGATGATCACCCCTCTCCTATGGGTACGGAGATTCTAGAGTCGGACAATGACATGGATATCATGGATGAAAAATTTGAAGAGGGAATGATTTCCGCTCTCAAGGGGATCCAGGAGGACCCATCCGTGCAAGAGATTCAAGATATGCCAGAAGTTCAGGATATGCAGGACGTCCAAGATCAATAGGAAGATGGAATTGAACAATCAACCATCCCAAATTGGCTAAAAGAGAGACTAAAGATAAAGGCACCAGTGGAGGTACCAGAAGAAGATGATACCGCAGATTTCTTGGCGAGGCCAGAGTAGACTGCCACAAGAAATCCAGCCAAGAAATTTTCTGCCATACAAAGAGATGAGGCTGGTAACCGCACAGTGCAAATTGCAGTGCCTACAGTTGATAAATTCCAAAACGAGATTGCCCCAAACGAATATGCCATCACAACTATTGATATGGGTCCGACGACAAAAGGACAAGAAGTTGAGGACCTGGATAATTCTATTGCCATCATCAAGTCTAGGTTGGAGAGGGAAGTGGTGAAGAAAAGAGAGTATAAAAGAGAGATTGAGCGTCTAAAAGAGTATATACAGCATTTAACCAGGCCACTCAATCAAGGTGACCAATCAGCACCTCCACTTCCAAACTCTTCATAGGAACTGGTTGGAAATTTTGAAGAGGAATTGTGTAATGTCCTATCTAAGCTTGACCTTTTCGGTGTTAGTTGGCCTGATAGGACGTAGGCTAGTCGGAAGATAAAATTAGGGTTTCCTATTTTGAAGGATGTCTTTGCTCGGAGTTGGTTGATTTAATGGCGGATTCTTTCTGGGTTTTCAGAGAGCTTCACAATGGTATATTCTTCTGACATTACAGGCATTTTAGGAATTTACTATTTTTAGTAAATTCTATTTTTTAGCGATGCATGAGTTGGTCTCGAGCGGAGTTGACTTTCCCTTGGTGACTCAATTGGTGTATTAGGTTTGGACTTGAGAATCACAGTTTAGGAGAAGATAAGCTCATTTGCTTAAAAATAACATTATATTTTAATGTTATTTTATCATACGACGTAATAACTTAATGTTATTTTAAAAGGTGGACTTGAAGGGTGGCGCCATCATTGAGTTTATATTGAATTTATATTGAATTTATTAAGGTTGAAATAAGAACCTTAAGTGGGACGCCTTTTCCTAAGTTGTGAATTTAATCAAAAGTCAAAGTGAAGAAAGGGGACGCCATCTCTTGGGATTAGGGTTTGACTCAAAAAAGAAGGTTAGGGTTTCGAGAAGAGTCAACCGAAAATTATAAAAGGGAGCCTTTGGTTATCATTGAGGGGATCTTTTGTCTACAGTATTGTTATGCTGCCGGTTTGGCTCTGGAACTGCTTCGAGGAATGAAGGCCTCCTAGCTCGGGCATTGCTTCTTGCTTGCAAAACAGCAACTAGTGGTGATTTAGTTTAGTTTTGTGAGTTCATTGGAATTTGTGTATTGTAATCAGCATTGTGACTCATTAGTTTTCTGTTTTTGCATATTAGCTAAATTCTAGAATTGCATTTTAGCTACAGCAGATCCGTATTTTCATTCGTAAATCAAAAAAGACAAAAATATTTGTTATGGGTATTGCATAATCCCATCCATCTAGGCAAGGCGCCCTTGTGTGCAAGTTTGTGGATTTTTTAGAGAAGAGTCTGATTTTTAAAAGAGAAATCGCCCCTGTGCTGGGCCGTACAATCTGCTTTGTCTTGGAAAGTGTGCATTAAATATTGTTTGCATTTTAAGTCTGTTTGTTGTTCTTAGTTTGAGCGCCTCCATTCTAGTAGTGATTTGCAATTGATATCATGCAATTTGAGTAAGTAGAGAGTGAGTTACGAGCATTTCAAGGAATCTCTATGTTGCTGGTTATTTGTTGAAAGGTGCAGGTCTGTCATAACAGTTGGAGAAATCTGCAACTTCCTTATCGGATGGGTGTGATAGTTCATTAAAGATTATGCGAAGGCTTCAATGTGGATTGCCCAAGTTTGGAAAAAGGTTGGATCTGTTTAGTACCATCTCCGTTTAAGTTTTATTTCTCAGCAAAGGAAGTCACTAATATTGTTGCAAACTATTTATATGCTGATTCGTATTGTTAGCAAGATATCATCTTTTATATTGTAAGCTGGCAGTAGTACTGACAGCCATTTAGAGTCTTGCTTTATCAAATTGTAATGTTCCTCTTTACTTTCAGCAATTGATATTGTATTTAATTCACCTCCGCCCTATGGTAGCTACTTTCCCACTCTGGGTTAGCAAGCACATTCTGAGTGTTGAGTTCTTTCAGCTTTCAATATTTCATTCAAGCATTGTACTTTGTAACACTCCGCCATATGGTCGCCCCTCACTCCATACTGGATTGGGTAGCACATACTTGGTGTCGAGTTCCCTTTCAGCACTTAGTGTAGAAGATCCTCTAACCATATGCTCGCCATCATCGGCGCCATTCTTGGTTAGAGTTCCTGCATAAGCAATTTGTTTTAGATCCTCTGACCAATGCTCACACCTTGCCCACATCGGGATCCTGGTGTACATTCTGGTTAGAGTTGCTTTTGCACGTTTTGGTTTATCTTCTAACCTTAACGGGTGCATTGGTTGTAATTTGTAATTTGAAAAAATCGAAAAAATTGAGAAACAGATATTTCAAATTATTTCGGCCGGAGAAACTAAAGAAAGAAGGGAGCAATGGCATTAGCGAAAAGTTGGCATATGTGTATGAGCAAACTTCCCTTTCTACTATCCGCGAGATTCACGGACCATGAAGCATGGGATGCTCTCAAGACATTGAATTAAAATTATTCATGTCTTGAGATAAATGGCGTTACATTCAAAGCAAGGTTGATTGATGAAAGATTATTGAAGCTGGAGCTGCATATGATTTCAGCGGCTGGTACTACACACTGATCTCACGAGGAGAAGTCCTGGAAAGGGTAAAGCAAGATGGCGCCAAAATTGAAGAGCAGGCAAAGGAGATTCAAAGTAAGATTTACCAAATGGCTGCAGATATGCTTGACAGAGATATTGTGCGAAAGAAACACTTGCAGCCAGAAAATTTAAAAGAAAAAGTTCAAAGAATTTTCTCCACCACTTCTGGGCCAATCATGAAGGAAAATTTGACCAAAGCATTCAGCTTCCTAACCATCCGAGACACCTTTTTGCTGCATGAATCATAATAGACAATCACCTTCGTAGGATGTGCAGAAAGTCTAGACTTGCTGGAGTACAAAGTCAATGCGCTGCCGGACATTACCATGGAAGAAGTCAGCATGATCGTGTCCAGGTTCACCGAACATAATGCTTTGCAAGTGGATAAGGATGCAATTCCCAGTGCATGAAGTTCTCTGCAATTAACTGAATGTTGTTTAGGCAACCCTAATTAGGGTTTAGTTGTTTTGAATCTGGGCCGTTAATCTCATTTTGATCTTGGCCATTCATTGTAATCTGGAAACTCTATATAAACCCCCCCCCCCTCTCTCTCTCATTTTATGATTAGAGATTAGAGATTAGAGAATTCATCAAGGATTAGAGATTAGAATCATTAGAAGAGATTGTAGAGAATAAGAGAGTTTTATGAGATTGTTGCAAAAGACTATCTTGATAATAAAGTTCATAATGCATGAGATGCTTTGAATCCTTTCATTGTCAAATGGTTGCATGGTTGCATATTTCTCTTCCTCGTAAAGTAGATTTGAGTTAGAATTTCATTTGAATGTATGTTAAGGGAATGATAGATTGATAGCAAAGATTAGTGAAACTTAGCTCATACTTTCTTTGAGTGGATGCTTTTCATTCAATGCGTAAAGTTAGACTGAGCTTTATTGTGGATGTTTCAACGTTTACTTCGAATAATGTTGTTCTATTGATGGTATTGTTCGTGGTAAAGAAATTTTAAGCACAAATCCCAGAAGATTGCACTTGCTTTGTGTAGTTGTCGTTTAGCGTGGTGAAACAAAGTATTGTTTATTTAGTTTCACTCAATTCTCGCCGTCTCTTGATTTCATAGGAATAGCATAGGACTCCTAAACCCTTACTCTTTTTTCATTTTTTTTAAAAGTCGGAAAATTCCAAAATGATATTGTATTCTTGTCTTTGCTTTTCTGAGTAACCTACCAGAAGTAAATCCCTATTGTGCCCCCGACAAATCACATCAACCACAGAGCTTATCCACACCTAACTGAAACATTGGAATTGGCGTATGATCTTTCTTGCAGTCTTAGCATACGAGGTAGTTTTGAGAGAGGGATAAAGCGTCTTTGACACTTTATTCTAGAATGTTTGTTGTGTCATAAAACTATGCATCAATGGGGAGCCACATCTTTCCACCAAGAAGCAGATTTGTTTTTTCTATGTTTGGCGCATTGAGTTGCCAAATGCCCAGTTTGATAACAGGTTCTGCATCTAAAGGGTACACCTTCAATAATCCAAGGGCTGCACCCAACATCCCTTCAAAGTTTTCAGCCGAATCTCCTCTAGAGGCACCTTAGACACATTCATTTCTACCAAAATATGGGCATAAGTCAAATGCAGAAGATTTGAAGATCCCTCATCCACCATTAAAAAGCTTCCTAAAGAATTCCCTATAGCCTCCAAGCATGAATCAAACCAAAACTATAGTGCGAGGTTAGGAAGTCTCACCCAAAGAGGAACCCTCTCGAACACTTCAGTGGCTTGGTTAAAAGCCGGATGCCATGGCTTTAACATCAATGTATATTTTTCTTCCCAATCCCAGTGGTAGTCACAAAGGATCTTATTTCTATCATGCTCCTTTTCAAAAACAACAATAAAAAAGCCCTTAGCCATGGGATAAATTTGAACATACCCTTCCGCCGCGGGTTTCCGGTTATTTAAGATCCAGCGATTTGGAATCATCCAAGCTTGGCCAAAATCCTTAAGATCCTCCCAATCGAGGGCCAGCGGAAAAAAACTTTTTCATGAAATACCACTTCTTGTTCCAACTCTTGGAGTAGTTCCAACCCGATTGTTTTAGCATAGGGATGGAAATTAGGAGGCCCCTCCTCCCCCTCTTGCAAAACCTTTTGGTTAGGTGCTTCGTGCCTTAGCATGCCCAAATTGTTTTCCTCTCAATCTCCGGGTGTCTTTGATCCTTTTGGCCGGCTCCACTTCTCCCCACTGAAGCTGTAATACTGTTTGTCCACTTTTAAAGAAGCGTAGACATCTTCTATAAGCGAGCCTCCACCATAGCCACTGAAGATTTCCGGCAGCTGCTTTTGGGCTGGCTTGGAATACGTATGTGCGGACTCCGCCTACGCCAGAAACCATCACCACTTTCGTCCCACTGAGGTCCCCAAAGAGCCGCAGCCTAGGTAAAACTCCCTAGTGTTTGTGGCGTTACTGCGGTTAGCCTTTGGCGTCCCTTCCCTCGACTCTTGATTTGGGATGAGAAAAGCGAAAGATGCCGCCATCCGGCTCATAAGCATCTCCTTTCCTTTTGCAATCTGCATGAAGCTTTGCTTTCTGGCTTTCGAGTTCATTATGCTACGGCCTCTATTGGGTGAAACCACGGGACTTTCACGGAGAAATCCCTACATTCTTCTTTACCGCAGCGTGAAAGCGCGCCGACCATTTGTTTACATTGCTAATGTCGCCCATGCGGGAACGCAATAGAATTTCGGCGGGGCTCCCTTCCCAAATTAGGCTTGGACCGGGCCAAAACCACAGTCGCCATAGCGAGGAACATTGACCAGATTAGCCTCTATTCGATTATGGTTTATTATGAGTGAAATTTTATCGGCGTAACCATCTAGTTATTTTTTTATGCACCATAAAGAAGTATAGCACAGTACAGTAAATGTAATCAACAATATGAATATAAACAACTTCCTATTTTTTACAATTCATGGGTTAATATCTCTATTTTATTTGCTCTCTATATCTCTATGCTATGGAACTGCCCTTAAATTTTTTGAAAAATAGTTTTTTTCTCTTTTTCTACAATTTTTTACTTTTTTTTTTAAAATACAATTTTTTCCTGATTTTTCACGATTTTTTCAAAAAGTCTTATACTTTTGGTTTGCTGATTTTTTCCCCAAACAATTTTTGCTGCTATTCTGATCAAATACTTAATAAAGGAAAAAGTATTGGGTTGTGATTATCCCATAATAATAATAATTTTGAGATAAGGAAGGCTTATGAGGTATTGAATGCACTTTAAATTTTACCGATTTAAAACAGGCTTTGAAGAGTATGCCCCAAGGTTGATATGTCCACATCTTCCTTCCCCTAGGTACCAACATCACTTAGGGTGCTTGTGCCCTTTGGGACAAAGTCTTAAAACTTGCAACTCATCAAAACTTGGAAGACCCAATTTTGTTTCAGACTTAGCAAGATCTTATCGAAAGTTGGCAAATTAAAAAAATACTTAAACTCATTAACTTGGCAAAACTTAGCACAATCTTGGCAAAACTCAGCAAAACTCAGTCAGATTTGACTTAGGGGAGTAAATGGGCAAGTTACTCAACTATGATATTTTCTTGTGAGTACTCAGTGAGTTTTCATTCTATTTTTTGTGGGCCCCCTTGTGTTATGACTTGTGATTGTCATCATCATGCATGAGAGAGAGTTCATAAGGAAATGAGTACTCATGAAAATCGGCCATTGTAGAGATGACTTAAATATAAACAGGTAAAATCCCACAAAATAAAATTTACAATGTTTCTCTTTTTTTGGGTATTATCCTTTCATATCCTTCCTCTATATTTGCTTTCAGAATACATGGTTTTTTTCCTCATTTTTCTCCCTTTTTCTTTTGTGTTGGTATCCATGCATATTACACTAATAATAAGCTATATTTTTACATTAAAAAGCTGCCAAATAGTAAAGAAAAATGAACAATCATTTTTTATAATGTGAGTATTAAGGAATACAATCCATATACGAACCATTACACGCACATTTATATAATGATGACATAATTTGACACAACAAATTGCAAAGGCAACTTTACCTTTTTTCCATACAGAGATAATTTTAATTAATAATGGAGAAGGTGGCTTTTACAAAATAGCTAATTCCATAATGAAAATGGTGGAATGCAATTAAGATTTTCCAAACAAGTTCTCTCAAGCAAAATGGGGTATTCAATATGAGACACAGAAGAAACACACAACTATACAGAGTTTACATAATTATGACAGCATTTTAACTAATAGATAGAGCTGTAGTTATGTAAGATATAAGTAGAAAGATGAAAATAAGAGACTATATATGGTGTTTAGTAAAAACTTATTAAGATCACCCATGGCCTCATCCATTGTTGTATCAGCAGTGTTGTCCAAGTTGGCCCTGCAACTTGTTGCAACAGAATATGTGGTGGACTTGAACAAACTCTTGGAATGATGAGGAAGGGAGTTAGCATCAATGGATTGGTTTGCATGCTTCTTTACAGTCTCTTGTTGTATGGTTTCAAATAGCAACCATCTTGCTCATTTTAATTCACCATGTAAGTGTTGGAAAGGACAAGAAATCAACATATTCAACCATTTTTTTGTGACTTTTGGAGCTGGTGAAGGCACTTTGTTTTCTTGTGCAGCAGATTTATGTAAGGTTAACAAGATGCCAGTGATTTTTCATTCATGAGATTGGGCTTCCATGAGTTTAGTAAGTTGGCAAGGGCAGAATTGGTAGTGGAGCAGGTTTGTATCGTCTTGTCCCTGTTTTCAGACCTAGGAGTTTGACTTTAGGAGTGAGATGGAGGGATTGTAATATTGATTGACACAGACATTGGGGGTAAACTGCTAGTGTGTGGAGATAGGGCAGCATTGAGGACGGTGAAGCTGCTAATTGCTTTTAGCTGCTTGTTAAATGGAGGAGTCATAACATAAGGGTCTTTGATAGGAGAAAGGATATGTTCCTTAGTTGAGAAACTATAAGGATGGTTGTAGTTGCTCTCATTCCTTCCACTAGAGAATGTAGGATTAATATGCTCATGTAGAATTGCAGGAACAATGCTTCTTAAATTTAAGTGGAAAGCTTTGAGTTTAGGGAATGCAGCATGGGCAGCCTTCTCATCATCCACATGTATCAGCTGATTGTTCTTTGTGACATTTTGAGGCTTGTTCTGAGCAGCCATGGCTTATATTTCATTGAGAGATTTAGTCTTTTTCTTGTGGTGACTTTGAGAGGAACAGTAGGAGGGTGCAAGCATTTGCACGTAGAATAAGGTATCCTCCCATTTATAGATTTTTATAAAATTCTATTGCTAATCTTTTTCATTTTGGAGAAAATTACATTTACAAAAGCTATTATATCCAATTGTGAATTCCTTTTGGGATGGTGGCAAGCTTGACAATGTATTTGTGAACCTTGTAATGTCATCTCTAACAACAACTAATTTCTCTTTGTTTACATTATTGCTTTGATTATTCTTCTTTACAAGGCATTCAAAATATATAATAGGATCAAGTTGATCAACCATAGCATGATCATTTTGATCTGTCTTTATGCTTACTGCAATAAATAAGAACCTTATCATCATTCTCAACTAAGTCACAAGGTTCGAATTCGAGTTCGAGTTCAGCAACATTGAAATTCAGATGAAGTTCGGGCAAGGAAAAAATTAAAAAAAAAAAAAGTCGACATTAAATTCGCCTTATGTAATTTTTTTTAAAAATATAAGTAATATATCCAAGGTATTGAAATAGTTTAACATTGGTTTTATAAATATATATTATAAAAATAAAAATATATCATAGAACAATATAAGTTATATTATTATATACCCGATTTAATTTAGTAAAAAGGTTATTTATATTTAATTTAATTTAATATTAAATTTTTTAACAGTATATATTTAATTAATTTTAACATTTTAAAATTTATATTATTAAAAATTTAAAAATATATATACTAATAAATATAAGTTATAACATTTTTTAATATTAAAATAATTTATAGTTTATAATTTATATTATTATAAATTTATAACATTATTAATAAATATAATTATATAAAAATAAAAAACTATATTACAATTCATAAATTTCATATAAAAAACAAAAACCTTAAAAAAGTAAATAAAAACAATTAAAACCAGCAAAGAAAAGTAACCTAACAAAAAAAACTGGCGGGTGGCGGCGGTAGATATGGACTGGTCACTGATTCAGAATTGCACAACAATGAAGATATTGTAGGTCGTGGCCACACAACAATGAAGTTCAAAAATGTATTGCGACGAAAAACCTTAGAAAATTGTGGCAAAAAACCCTTATTGCGATGAAACAAACTAGGAAAATCGCGATGCAAATGGAAGGAAGTTGCAGAGAGGAAGAAGAAAATCGTGGCAGAAAAATATTTTCAGAATTTGCTGTCTTAGACGAAATCGTTGTGTTTATCATAATGACCAGAGCCCCATTTTATAAAAAGAAATCGCAAACCCTAGAAATTGCTATACAAAATCCTAAAACGCAATTTTCAATAATATGTTTTAATGAAAAAAAAAATAGTGCTTTTTCCATACAAAAAAATGTGGCAAATTGCAACGAATTTCAAATAAAAATTTGAGATTTGATAAAATTCAAACTCCATTCTTGAAGTTCACCGAACCTTGTGACTTAGATTCTCAATGATAGGGATCCTTTGAGCCTTGAATCTTGAGAGTTCACTGATATGTAATTACTCCATTTTTACCTGTATGGTTTTGTGAGCTTTTGGCCAATTTTTGAGTTTTCCCTTTAGCTTCAAGGTGAGTTAGGGAGAACTCCAAAGTTCTTGGAGAACAAAGGTTCAACCTTTCTTGGTTTTCGTTGTTGGTATTGAGTTCAATGGGTGTCTTGGATTGTAGTGACACTTTCAAAAGTGTTTTTGGTCTCTTGGGATGTTCTCCAAACTTCTTGGATAGCACGTCTATTTTTAGTAAGTCTTCGAATTGGCACTTGTCATCATCCCTTAGCTTTAGTTACATCTTGACATGATTAGAATTGGCTTTCGAAGCCTTGGCAGTGCTTTCTACAACTTGGGTGGAGTATTTAAAATATACACTTAAGCTTATAATGTTAAATGTTAAAATATTTGCTAAGTGTTATATTTTATTGAAGTGAATTTTGCATGTAATGAATTATTTAATTCGAAAATGCAAAAAAACACTTTTTTAGAAAAGAACAAAAAAAATCTTTTTCAAAAAAAGGAAAAAAAATACTTTTCGAAAAAAACAACAAAAAAACAAAAATGCGGTATTTCAAAAAAGCAATGAAAATAAAAAAAAGTGTTTTCTTGAAAAAGCAACGAAAAATCTATAAAAAGAGGTTTAGGGTTCTCATTTCTCATATGTTGAAGATTTCTCACATTGTTATGTTGTCAGATTGAACTTGCAAGTTCTTCCATAATCTTTGAGGACGAAAACCCTCATTGGGTTTCTAGTTTCGGATTTGAGAGATAATCCCTAGCTAGATTGGAGCAATTTTATTTCACAGACAACCATTTTGCTTCAAATGGAGTTTCAGTTTTGGATGTTCCTCAAATGAAGATCTATTAAGTGTTTTGAGGTGTGTTGGGTGGAGTTTGAAGGGAGTTTTCTAGTATTTGCTTGTGGGTGTGTTTGTATGCTCCTTTTCTGAGTTTCCTGAGCATCAATAGCAGTGTATCAGTTCTGATTTGTCCAAAGTACAACAGTAAAAGGGGTGTTTTCAGACCTGTACCAACCTTCTAATTCATCCATTTAAGGTATCACATTGTTATTTCATAGTTGGGTAATTGGGTACATGTTATTTGACACTATTGTGGGGTGTTTCAGTAGTTCTTTACATCAACATTTTATATCAGCAGCCAATCCTCTTATTTTGGTGTTCACAATGCATATGTGATCACCTTGTAATGCTTCAGATGGTTATACTGCTGAAAGCTTCAATTTCTATTAACTTTATTTTGTAAGCACTGGATGGTAGTACCACCAGTGGGTTTGAATTTGTTATTGCTGATGTACTTACTCCATTGAACAAGTGGTAATATTGTAATTGTTCACCACTGGATAAGTAAAGAAGTTGTTTTCATCTTCAAGTACTGTATAAGCTTTCCCACTAAATAAGTGGATGGTTATTTCTTTTAGTATTGTTTGTGCACTCCATTGGATAAGTATTGGCTGGCTTGCTACCTAGTGTTGTACTTTCAATTGATGACTTGGTTTAATTGTAATTTGGAACACTATATGTTATCACCTTGCCCATACTAGGATTTGGGTGATCAGAATGGGGAAGGAAGTTGATTTGCATCTCTATTTCTGTTAATATTTAAAAAAAATAAAAAAAATCTAGGGTGGCTATTACATTAAGTGGATAGAGTGTAATAGGATCAAAGAGGAGGTTGGAGGGATTTTTCCTTCTTCAACTAGCTTCTTGTTAAAAAATGGTACTTTGCATAAGAAGCACTAGTTTTTCATTTGTGTCTCTTTTTGGAGCAAGGGGCTTGGCAGTTTCATGTTTTAATCTTGTAGATAGTTGAGTATGTCTCTATCCACAAACTTGGAGGTTTGTAACTATGGATGATTGAGTGTGTCTCGATTCATAGATGGATTGATGGTGTTGCTGTGGATAGTTGAGTATGTTCTTATTTACGTATAGACTGGTGTTCTTGTGGATAGTTGAGTATGTTCTTATTTACATATAGACTGGTGTTCTTGTGGATAGTTGAGTATGTCTTGATTTAGAAGAGGAGTGGTGTACTTGTGGATAGTTGAGTATGTCTTGATTCACATGTAGGGTGGTGTTCATGTGGATAGTTGAGTATGTCTTGATTTAGATGAGGTGTGGTGTACTTGTGGATAGTTGAGTATATATTGATTCGTAGGTATTGTTGGATAGTTAGGACATTTATTGACGTGACCAGTTTGGTGTGTTTTGGACGTGAAGAGATTTGATGGAATCATTTCATCAAATTTTTGAATAATCGATTGTATTCAATTCATGTAGTGTTTTGTCCTTTGTTTAGATTGATGTAATAAAGAGGGAACATTGAAATTTATATTACTTTATATATTATAGATTTAGATAAATAAATAAATAAATAGGTGTTAATTTAATAGTTAATAATAAATAATGTTAACTAGAGGGATTTTTTGTATGAAGATTTACAGAAAGTAGTTGTAATCATCTATAGATTCGGACTCATAGAGTACTCAACAAGCCAATTTTTTTGACGTAGAGAGTACTGAGCAACTTAAAAAACATTTATATTTTTGGAAAAAACAAATTTTATGCAAAATACAACTACAAAATGTATTAAATGAGTGTGGTGGGGGTCTAGGTGCAACACTGCCAATGAGGTTGGGGGAAGCACCTTTGGCATGTCCTTTGTTGCGATACAAGGCAGGGTCGAGAGGCAGAGCCCTCACCATGAAGCCCAAATGAAGACCTTCAAACACATAGACCTTCATTGCACACCATTTTTCATAATTTTTTAAAAGGAAAAAATAATGCTTATAAAGCCAAAAAGAAGAGTTTTTGGAGTGTTCAACCCTCTTTTTTTTTGCGATTTTAATGTGTTGTTGGCGCAACAAGTCAAGCGAAAAAATTCACTGTGTTTTTCCAATTACTTGACAAAAAGCCTTGGTGAATAAACCTTGTGAGTACTTTTGAAACAAAAAAAATTGCCAAATTTGTGAACTATAATTGTACAAAGATACAAAATTTTATAAGCCACTATAAATAATGTAAACGTCAATGAATAGATCCTGAAGAATCAGGATATAATTTACTATTATTCTCTACAGAATATAATTTAGATTTACAATACGTGTGCTGAATCATTTTCAACACTATTGATAGTGGTCAGTTCCCTTTGGAGGACAAGATGCAAAGCTACTTTTCAAGAAGATTCTCAGGCCGAGAAATTAGAGCTTTGATTACGGCTAGAAGTATTTGGGAGGTTGGATGAAACAATCACTGTTTCATGCTCTGGGTCTTGCTTGGAAGACTTCTAGGGTGTTGCACTCCACCACTTGAAACCTATAGGACCTCTTCCTTCTTAGGGTCCCTTGTTTTCTCCTTTCCAACCCAACTATCAACTTAGATCCTCCTACCAAGTCAAGTCTTGGTGCAATCTTGCAACTCTAACCTTAGCCCTTAACCCACCCTAAAGGCTACAATACTCCTAAATCTTGAATTTAGCTTTGCAGGGGTGTAAAGGTGTTTCTAATGACTTCAATCCATCCTATTTTGGTTCTTAAGGGTCCACCTGACTCCATTTCTTAGTCGCTTCCACCAAACCCTCATTTAGGCCTAAAAAGGCTACTAGCCCTAGGAGCCCCAATTAGGCCTCCTCCGAGAAAACAGGTTAGTTCTCAAAACTTTCCAAAGAACACCAAAATATTTTCTTGGGATTCTTGGTTCATATGCCCACCTCTCAAGGATTTTTGGGGTCTTGGGTCTTAGCTTTCCGTACAACGCCCTAACTTGAAAATGAGCCAAAACTAGGTCTTTTAAGCCCTTTCCTGGCTGCTCTCAAACTGTTAAGTATTCCTCACATCAGATGGATTGATGGAGCTTCCTCCTCCATGCTATATCTTGGCAAGACACTTATCTGACTTCTCCAAGCAGTAATTTGTCAAGGCATTGACACCCCTGCAAATCAAGTGCTCTGCACTAAGGTCTTCCCTAGCCGGACTCTTCTTGGCT
>VDFB02164139.1:0-17094 GCA_007258455.2 Sequoia sempervirens
CTTGGATTTCATAACATGAGATATTTATGAGTGGTTCCTTCATTAAGGAATATCATATGGTGTAACTTGCCATGAATTTATTTCTATTTCTATTTACAAATACATTAGAGATTAAGACGCCTCAATTGACTATATCTCTTATTTTATGTATTTATACTATTGGAAAAAAATATATAGATAAAAGAAATATTAATGTTTATACCAATATTTATTATAAAAGTATAACATGCATATATATTACATATATGTGAGTAATATTACTTGTATATAGCTTTAATAGTTGTAAGTAATATTAAATACACAAACATAAGAGAAAAGTAACTTATATATACATGAGTAATATTATTATATAGGATCTAATAATGAATGATTTGTTTGATTTGTTTGGTCATGGTAAGTACAAACTAATGCTATTATGGGAGGAATGTGGGAGAGTGAGGCAAGGTGTCTATCATTTTTTATGAAAGAGGATGATAGAGGTCAAAGTGTTCATACTAATAATTTAGGTGGCTTTTGGAGCCAAAAAAGTCATGCAATGGCAAAGAATAGAAATCTTCATAATATAGTGGGAAGAAAGGAAAGGAAAGTAAAGTGTTAGATTTTCAATTCCACAAACAATGGGAAGAAGGAGAAGGTGGATAAGTAGAAAGGTAAATAGTGATAACCAAGGAAGTTTGACAAGACAATTCTAAATAATTTATGTCACATATGGAATAGGAAATACAACATCTAAACTTGAGAATTTGGATACTCAAGATTTAAGAATTGGTAAGATATATTGTGAGGAAATATGCATAGGTATTAGGGAGGTTATATCTAACTTTCTACTAGACCTTGGCCATACAATGTGGTGCTATAATGTTTTCCATTTGGCACAGGCTCTAAGATACACATCCATACTTTCAATAGTGATATTGATGATGTCCAAAACTAAGGGAAGATATACTTTAACTATTCACTTGATCTTCTACATGACATGAATGGCAATAGGAGTATACATAGAAAGAAATAGAGGAGATATCCAAAATACTAAAGGAAATTATATCCCCTTATTTCAAGGTATGTGCAAGATCGTGATGGGCCAAAAAGTGGCAATATTATGGGTATTTGTAGGGTATGTGGCTAATGACTTTTTTACCCAAAATTGATGAAATGAAAATGGATTTTAGAGGGATACTCAGCTTTACACCAATTAAATTATACTTTGTTTGAATTTAATAGAAGTGTATTATTATTTATTTTCTATTAGAATTATGACTAAAGTCCTAATGATAGGCTGATTGAAAAACATCTACTCCTGTAACAAATGGTTTCACAATTTTTGAATTTGGAAACATGCATCACATTATATGCTTCATGCTATAGAAGTTAAAAAGAAAAAATAAATTTCATGAAGTTTTGACCAAGTTAAAGGTGGTCAAACATCACAGTTTTATATTTTTAAAGTTGTAATAAAAAATTCATAATTAATTATTTACTTGGAAAAAAATTACAAAAAATGCATCACATATGTACATGAGTCATCTAATTAAATATAAAATATTATAAAAAAATATTATCATTTCATTATGGTTAGAATTAGTTAGGCGATTACTACTTCTTATTTTTTTTCCTAAAATTTAAAGTACTATTGCATTGAAATTTCAAATTTTTCACTGAAATAGATTTTATTTATTTTTAAATATACCTAGTGGTTTTAAAGAAACTACATTCAATTTTCTACAGATTCTATTTTTACATATTTTTAAATAATGCTAGATAACTTGTTATTCAAATTTTACGTTAAGTTGCCTAATAGCGATTTTCAAATTTTTGCCACTTAAAGGGCCTATTTTCCATGATGATCCTACATACCCATCACCCCTAAATTTTGAGATTGTTGGGATGAGGGAATTTTAGAGGAGGTGGCTAAGATTTCTTTTCTTGTGGTGAATAAAGGTCAAAATCATATGATAGCTAGTGAAAGTTTTGTGAGGTCAAGATAATTTTCTCACATATCCCCTTGGTTTATGAATGTAATGCATTTGGTTTTTTAAAACTTGGATTGGTTCTTGAGATAGGGAGGGTGATGTAATTGCCCCCCTTCCCCTCCTCAAGTTTGAGTGTTAGTTTCTATCATATATCTATTAGTGGTTGGGTAGATATTTTTTGGTGAAATGGCATTAGTATGTTTTTTAGATAAAAGACAAAAGCTTGACTATTATTAATAGTATAAAAGTTTTGAAAATTACATATATAGCATAAAAGCTTACAAAATGTTACAAAATATAGGGACGATCAGAGGGCCCAAAATCAAAGACAATGCCTCGTATTCTAGATGCTTGATATGTGGAGGCCAAAACAAAATAAAAGCATTAAACTAGAGAGTGTGAGAAAAACATAGAAAGGAATTTTTTTATGAAGGGGATTGAATGCCTTACTCATACCACTACAAGGGTGGCATCAAAATCCACAATCCATTGGAGATCAAACATAGGCTCCAAATTGTTTACCTTTTTTAGAAAGTAGCTACCCATACATGCCAAAGCTCTATGTTGTACTATTGACACCATGCAAAAAACTTCGAGGAATGGAAGCCATGCCACTATAGTACCCTCCTTTAATGCACATGTCAGATATCGTATGGCCTCTAGATGCCAACACCCAACCTTGCTACTTCTAGTGTAGCCTCGAGCCCATCTAAATTGTATTTTTTGAGAAATTTTACTGTTAGGAACCCCACTGGCTCCTTTTCTTCTCCTAAATCCAAGAGGGAAGTCATAAACCATGATGTGATGTTTGTGTTCACCCTATGATGCTCATCCTCCCTTATGAAATCAGCACCAAGTATCATTTTTACTTCTTTTGAGTCCCTTCCTATGGGGTGTTACATTATCACTTTCAAACATAGGTCTACAATAGCACCTACAAAAGTTATCTGGCACCATGTATCTATGAGGCATATCAGAGTGTTCATTCTCAATATAGACTAACCAACTATAAGGAAAGAAGGATAGCGAGGGTATCACCCTAATACTTTAAATAGAGCAAGCTTCTTCATTTTCCCATACTTTAGGTGGAAGGGATTTATTACCACATCTATTTCCCACTAGAAGATATATTGATGTAACTTTCAAAGAACTTTACTACCTTTTTGTTGCCTGCCATCTCACCGTTGAAATACATCATAGTTATATAGAAGAAATTATTTCTAGATTTTCTTTCCACTACCTAGGAGAGATATTGGAGCAACTTCAAAGAGCTTTGTTACTCTTTTAGTACATGCCAACTTGACATTGAGGTACTATGCAACTACTTTATGATTAATGACAAATCCCTTGAGTAACTGACGATCAGATGGGACTTGTGCCAAAATGTAATCAAGCGTATGATCGTACTAGAATTTACCCGATTGTGATGGCATTGAATTGATCATTATTTATTGCATGTCCCATCAACCATTTTTATATAATATGCACCAATTTTTACTTTTGAGATAGGCATAACCCAATGGTGATCTTGACACATATCAAGTTTGTGTAGCTTGAGGTAGCTTATGGTTTGAAGGGCACTCAAGGGAGTGCAATGGCGCCACATGTTTATGTGTTGAGATGGCGAGAGAATTAAATAGGTTAAGTTTAACACAAGCTTTAATAAAAGCTTAGAAATTTGCAAGCATCCATTCATGCCTAATACAATCCTAAGATGAGATCAAATGCCTCCTTAACCATCTTTTTTTTTTAGGCTGCAGCGATAGACCCACCAAAAGGCCCAACCAATCATGCAATGACAATTCTTGTCAAGATGTAGCAACTTTGATAGCCTGCACAAATAAAGTAGGTGGCAAGTTGTAGAGGTAAACATTTGGTCCCAGCTGGGAGTTGCTCATTTTTGACAAGTTTGCCAACAAAATCAGCCAATCACACACCAATTCTTGTTTGATACTTATGAGGCTTAGATCAGAAGCGTGCTATGAAGTGAATGCCACATTTAGAGTTAGAAATGGAAGATATCTAACAATTAGAATGCAGATTTATTTAATAAACAAAGAAACTAAAATGCACCTGATTAGGAGAATTTATAACCTGAGAATTTAGCGTGGTTCATCAATCTGGGCTACATCCGCAAATTGTATACCATCCAATAGTACATTATCGATCAAAAACCCTAATACAATCTGCGAATAATTATTGTTTTCATGATCTTTGTAACACCCATCAGAAGCTTTTTTATCAAGCTTAGAAGCGCTTCCAGATTTTGGGTTCTACGAAATCAGAGTTTTCATTTTTTGTTGATTTTTCTCTTTTTCGGTGATGACACCAAAAATTAGAAGGAAATTTTTTCTCGAGGGCTGCCGCCTCCAAACCCCTGCCAGGGGCCCAGCTCAGCCCCAAACCCTGACAAAGATACATATTGGGGTGTATAGTATACCATGGGTTATACAGTATAGCATGATGGGTCATCACACATAGCAATGCCCACATAAGTGCCCACCTAGTTTAGAGATAGGTAGTGCTAGCGGTACTCAGTATCCCACGATCAGCACACTTAAGGCCACTGGTATGTTTCAAAGTGGGGACTGCTTGTTTTTTCTAGCATCAAAGCTTAAGAAAAAGGAAGACCTCAACGAAAAACAACCTGCTTTCGAAAGTAGAGGCTCAATATGTTGAGAATGAGTGGATCATATTTATCCTCAATGGTTACCTTTGGAGTTCTTTGGTATTATATTTTTTACTTGAAGGTTTCTAGATTTGATTGTGTGAATATTTTTGTATCAATGTTTTGGATCACACTTTGCGACTCACCATCAGGATGGAATTGAGAACTCAAGGAAAAAATGATAAGTTGTAGACCAAGAATAAGAGCTCTCAATTCCATTTTGATGATGGATCATGGAGTGCGATCTAAAACATTGATGCAAAAATATTCACATTAATAATCAAACCAAAACCTTCGCTAAATTATCACTATAGATTGTGGAAAGTTGTTATCGCTCATCATTTTTTAAGAAATTCGTAACAGTTTTGAGATGGATATGTCAATGTAATTTTCCTCTCTCCTTAGGTTTGAGCATTAGTTACAAAAAGTAAATGTTATAAGTTGAGTTTATTTTTTGGTTTCCTACAGATCTTTTTGGTGAAACAACACTATTATGTTCTTAGTGGTTGTATCATAGTTCACCTCAATGATATTCTCTCAAGTTTTCTAGGATGATAAAAATAATCAATGTATGGTCAAAATAGTACGAATATGTTATATATCTCTATGGAATAATTATTTTGTGAAGGAATGATATGGTTTCTACAAAAGATTCTTTATAACTTTTGGACTTTCTAAATATATTTTTAACCATCCATTATTATTTACCATTTTACGTCCTCTAGAAACTTATCCTAGATTATTTAATTATAAATATTAATATTTAAGAGTAATATTACTTTGTACACACATATAAGTAATTAATATACATATAATACTACTATTTATATATGATATTAATTTTTCTTATATATGCAACTATATACATGTAAGCAATAATTATGTTATATAAAAAGAAAAAACATGTTATCACACACATTACTTTATTTATTTTTTTATATACAAATTGCAACTTTGGGGGTACCTCAATTTTCATTAAAATAAAATAAAATAAACAAATTTCCTCAAGAAGGGGATACAAAAATATTATATATTCAAGCATAAGCTACTAATTGTTGATGTGTAGGATAGATAGCATCCCATCTTTCAATTCACTAGATATTTAACAACTCAAGGTCTCTTGCCATGAAACTCCTATGATCCTCCAAGTTACATTTCATCATCCTCTAACTAAAAAATTAAGGTACTCCTTTAAATCATCATTATTATTTATCAATCAAATTTTAAAAAGTCCTCCCACATTAGTGACAACACTCCTTTAATCACAATTGATTATTACCTTGAAGACTAGATTCTACCACGGTTCTTTGACATATTTATTATTGTAAATCTTACCATATTTTTCTTGTCCATGCTATCAATTACAATCATGATGAAATATTTGGTAATTGCATTGTCATGGACATGCCCATTTTAAAGCTTCTTAGCACCCACGACTTTAATTATCACATTTATTGTAGACTACAATCTTAAAAAGGTAATTAACTTGCTCCATCAACTTTTCATTGATACAAATACAAGTTATTATTTGTCAATAGAGATTTTTCTCACAATTTCTTAGTTAAAATAAACCAACTTTCCTATCCATTAATAACTAAAAAAACTAAATGTTATGAAGATATAGCTAGGGAAAAGTAGATTAAATTCGATCCTTTTATATTTGAGATATGTGAAAAATTCAATTATAAGTGACCCAAATTATTTCATTCCCAAACATTAAATATTGTCCTATCCAAACCAATAATCTCTTGGAGACCATCCAAAACCCCACACCTATCTAAAATTATTGCCTCTACTACTTTCTCAATCATTGAATTAGTAAGAAAATCTACAACCTTATTGGCCTCCCTAAACACATTCCTAACTAAGTAATCTTAGGGACCATATGAAAGGAGGGAAATAGGGTTCATCCACTTGTTCAAGTTCCATCTTATATAATTTCTATTTTTTATTGCATGTTATAATAGATCAATGAATCTATTTCAATGACAACCACCTTGATATGTTTTTTTTTTTTGGTGATCACTTTTGATTGGAGCTGCCAACCAGTGGGGACACAATGGGGCCCCCATCCCTGAGTACATGTTGAGGTATTAACACCTCCTTGATTTTCCTCCTCTTGCTATCATCCTCTTCTTCCTTTTCTTCCTTTCTCCCCTTCTTCCTCCATCTTCTTCCTTCCCATCTCTTCTTCTCTCTCCATCCCTTCATCTCCTTCTTCCCCCCTCCTCCTTGCATCTCCCTTACTCCTCTCTCCTTCACACCTTCTTCTCCTCCTCTACTCCACTTTCGTTTCTCCTCCTCTTTTATACCGCTTCTCCATCGCTCCTTATCTATCCGCTCCTTCCTCCTTCCAACATCTTTACCACCCTGGCACCAACTCCTCTACACATGTCGTGGTGTCTGAATAGCCTAAACACCACCATCGCCAGCACCTTGCTTCTACCACGAGATTCGTGTGGTCTAAACACCACCATTGACTTGACCAACATCCTTCTTCCTCCTTCAGCCACCTGCAGAGCCTCCTTCGTGCGATGGGGAGAGAGTTTGAACCTGCGACACCCTATCAATAGGGCCCATGACTTTATCATCACACTGTGGGGTGAACCCCAACCACCTTAATATTTTTATTCAAGCATACTTTTAGTCAATAGAAAAGGGTATCCATCTCAGCCTCATTTTTTACTAGGAAAGAAGATTCTTTGACATTTCATAAATAAGGATTTATGTTTAATTTCTAATAGTACATGGACCACACATGAGATCCTAGGATTTCCTCATGAGATCCCATCAAAATTAAGCTTTATTATACCACTTGGAGGGGCCATCCATTTGGAATTCCTTTCTTTTTTATTTATATTTTAATATTATTATTTAAGAAATGACTAGAAAGTATTTTTAGCAAGGTCTATGTCTTGATATTTTTTTCATCCCAAATGATGAAAGGCTTTGATCCTTGCTTTAATTCTCTAGCTTTAGCATTCAAGAATTCACTTATACGACTAACCTCAATCTTCTTTATAACTTATTCTATACTTAATTATTTTTATTGAAGTTCCTACAATTTCTTTCTTTCCATTGTTTCTAATGATAATGGATGGGATGGAAATCCATAAAAATCCACAAAATTCCTTTCCATATATGCTCATCCAATTGAGGGGATTCTCCTTAATATATATTTATAACACCCTAGCCCAATGAAGTTTATCAATTAATTAGTGCCAATAATCTCTTGCATATGGGAAATTTAGCAATAGATGATTTGCATTCTCTTCATGAGATAATAAAATCCCATGTAATGTGATGGACCTTTTATGCCAATAATTTGTATCCTATCTGTAGTCAAGATGAATTTGTGCAAGACCATCCATGTAAAGGATCCAAATTTTGGGAGAAATTTTGATCCCCAACATAGCTTTGATGTTCATCAACTATAGGGAAGTTCACATTGGAGTAAATATCATATTTTTACTAAATAAAAACTTGAATTTTACTCACTCCAAATAATTTTGTCTTCCTTTTATGTCATGTAGATTCTTTTATTTCTCAAGAATTTTGAGATTTTGGCTTTTGCATCCTCAAGAAAGGTACATTTCTATAATATTTCCACTCCCATTCCAAACCAAAAGAATACATATTATCTATTAGGTATTTTTTCCCCTTATTACCCCACACATCTTCCATTATCTATCTACTTCTAGAGAGTTTTAGGAATTCCTCTAAGGGAAGAAATATATTCCATAAATTAACCCAAAAGATTGCACTTTTCCCACTTTTAATTGACCATGATAAATGCTCAATTATTATGGACTTTTATATCATCATAAAGTTCCAAATTTGTGATTCACACAAGGAATTTTCAATGGAAAGGACTCTAATTAGATCCATTTAATCCAAGTACTTCATGTCTATAGAATTTTACTCCACTTTGTATCAAGATTGTTGAACATGTTCTAGACTAGTTTGACTCCCCTATATTTGATTATGTTTAGCTAGTGATCTAATTCTAGTGCCCTCAATAAAATTATCTCTTCCTTACCATCTCCCAATTAATAAGAGGATTATTTTTAAAAATCATTCAAGCCTTCCCAAAGGAATTTTTAAATAATACCATCTAGGCTTGAACAGGCTTTCTTAGTAAGTTGAATTTACATGTCATCATATTGATGGGAATTGCAACTAGCACTGCCTTGATTATTTAAATTTTCCCTACTAAGGTAAGCAAGTTATCTAATTTAGCTTTGCACACTTCAATCATGTCTTCCCAAATTTTAATTCTCACCACACTTTTGAACAAAGGAACCCAAAATATTTTCTCTAAATTTATCCTATGTTGAATCCAAGACAGGTTGCAATCCACCTTTGTATGACTTGACTGATGTGAATTTTTTATTTCTCACAATTAATCAATTGAATATAAGCTTTAACGTACCTATCGAAAGTTTTTTTGATAGTTATTTCCATCTCTATACATGCCTCCCCATATAGAATAGTTTCATGAACAAACTATTGATGCATGATGGTTTCCATGTTTCATGCAATAAACACTCTAGGACATTCAATAGTGAATTCATTCTTTATTATTGGTTTACCCAAAGATTCAACCATCAAAATGAATAAGAATAGGGATAAATGATCACCTTTCCAAATCCCTCTTGAAGCTTCAAAAAACTGCACTTGGGATTACATTGACAAGATATAAATTTTTGGAGTCGATATATTGCTAAAATTCTAATCTTGTAACTCCCTCCCAAAGTGAAACTTCTTTAAAATATTCATTAAAAATTTAGCTATGTCAAAAATATATTTCTTACTTATTTTAACTGAATAGATCCAATCTCCACAAATTGTTCATAAATGGTGATCTCCCTAGGAATCTCATAAATGGGAAGAAGTTGGATCTTGGCATAGATTTTAGAATTTGCTTCTAAAGAATCTTGGGCAACTGACAACAAGTTTCTCAAGTTGTCTCCAATTTTTGAAATCCCTTGTTTAGTCCAATATACCAGTGCAAGATTATATCTATCCTTACCTAACATGGAGCATTCCTAGGATATCAAGCAATCAAATTGAAATTAGGTTTCCATTGCTACAAAAATATCTTTATCTTCCATGTCTGCCATGACCCAAACTTAAGAATAGAGTCTCTATATTCTTTATTGTTAAAAGGTGGCTACAAAAATCCTTTGGAGAGGAAATTGAGAGTGTTATCAAACTTCTAATTCCCCTTCAACCAACCAAATAGAAATGATATTGTGCATGACAAATTTTCCTTAGAAAATCTAGTGATAATTACCATCTCTTTAGTGATTGCATGTCCTTTCCTTCAAAATTGATAATAACCTGCCATAAACTACAAAAACAAATTATCATGTACCTTTCTCCTAAATCACCAACCATTCATTTTTAAATTAAAATTATGTATTTCATATTTTTATTATATTTCTTACTATACAGACACATGTATGTCTATACACACACACACACACACACACATATATATATATGTATATACATATGTATACATATATGCATACACACACATATATATACATATATACATATGCATACATATATATACACATATACATATATACATACAAATATACATATGTATATACATACAGACATACATACATACATACATACATATATACATACATACATACATATATATACACATACACATACGCATACACATACACATACACATACACATACACACATATATAAAAGTAAGAATAAGATAGAAATCTCAAATCCCACTAACTATATATATAACCTATTTATATGTAAAAGTAAGAATAAGATAGAAATCTCAAACCCCACTAACTATATATATAACCTATTTATATGTAAAGTAATATTATTCTTATATATATACTCTTTTATATATATAAGTAATGTATAAATAGATATGTATAATTAAGAGTTATTTTAGTTATTTATTTAAAAATTACATATAAATAATAAATTTACTTTTATCTATATATACATGTATACAAATAACATATATATACACACAATTTTCGTATAACAAATTTCTTTCAACTTCATCTACCTCTTAAATAAATATATTTAAGATATCTTTAAGATTAAAAATTACAAAGTTAGATACAAAATAACTGTAAAAAAAAACCTAGTCAAAATGTGTCAAACATTATGGAAAAAGAAGGATCAATCTAAACCTAGTTTGATACAAAAAGGCAACGAAAAGGCTGAGAAAGTTTCAATGAAAGTGATTATAGACATCTATGGTATTAAAAAATTACTAGTGGTAGAGCGTCCAATAAATGGAGAAGGATCAAGAGGTGAAACGGTGGCATCAGTTATGGGTGCGGACTGCGGAGCTATTTAGTTTCTGTGCTTTTTTCGGTATCTCTTCCGTTTTGTTTGCTCGAGTGAATCCCGGTTCTTTGTTTGATAGACTAGTGGGCTTGTCTGTAGGGATTTATTTAGCAGGCAATCTGACCGTTGTCATTGAATAGTCTCTCCATAACCCAATTTATTTTTCCTATTATAATGCAGAGATACTGACTACAATGTAGAATTTTAATAACACACATATTTTACGTCATATGTCTGTATCAGAACAAATGAGAATTCTTTCAAATAAAAAGGATGGAGAAGAAATCAGCTGGAAAGACCTTAAGGAAATGAAATATACATGGCAAGCTGTTCAAGAAACATTACGCATGTTTGCTCCAGTTTTTGGAGGATTTCGCATGGCCACCACTGATATTCATTACGAGGGTTATATAATTCCAAAAGGATGGAAGGTAAGCTCTAGATTTCTAATGAATATTCATCAATTTTACAAAAGAATTATGTTTTAATGGTTAGAACTTCAATAACTCTCTTCATTCTGAACCCATTATAATGGTTATTGCATTCATGTATGGCTTGAACAGGTCTTATGGACAAGTTATAGCACGAATTTGAAAGAAGAGTACTTCAGTGAGCCAGAGAAATTCATGCCTTCACGATTCGATGATGAGGGCAGGCATGTTGCTCCCTATACATTCTTACCCTTTGCAGCAGGCCTGCGAGTTTGCCCAGGATGGGAATTTTCAAAGATAGAGGTGTTACTGTTTGTACATCATTTTGTTAAGACTTTTTCGAGCTATAGACCAATTGATCCAAACGAAAAAATATCATCAGACCCATTTCCTCCTCTCCCACTTAATGGTTTTTCTGTAAAACTTTTTCCCAGATCCTAAAATCCATGGAGGCACCCAAAATGCATTTGCAAGTCGTTCAAGAACAGTGATAAAATAAAGGTTGTTCCCTGAAATAGTGTAGCTTAATAGTAGACTAAATATTTAGTCTGTTTATATTTACCTCTGAACATCTCCTATGAACTATATGTTTTCAATGTCTCTTTTTTTATGCATGCTGCAACTGAGATATGGCAAGGTTTTTATATCACCTCAATTATGTAACCCTAGTTTTCTAATGACTTTTGTGGGGATTTATATTTGGAAAACATTTATAACTGGATGTGGATTGAAAATTACTAGATGAATTATTAAATCTAATAAAAGTTGGAAATATTTATATGATTAGCCTTAAGCTAGCTTTTATGTTCCTAGAAGATGTATTATCATGCACCAAATTGTACGTTTGATTTTATTTACATCTCCAGTAAGTCCTATAGGTTGAAGCAATATAATTTGAACTCAATTAATTTCTTAATAAAATATGAAAGAGGCCTTATTTAATTTTTTAAATATTTAAGAATATGAATTACAAGGCAAAGGTAATATAGAGAAGAGATATTGATAAGTGATGTTTGTAATATTTTGTGGGTTATTTTTTTTAGAATTATTATTGTATAATAAAAGTAATAATGGTTAAAATTATGTGCCGATTTTAGTTGAGATCACTTTTATCACTATTAAGTAGTATAAAAATAACAATTCTTATGAGTATTTTAATAAAACTAGAGAAGAATTAGGCGCACAAATCTTACTCTCTTCATCGATTGATGTATTTTTTTCACTCACAGAGGTTCTCTCTCTCTCTCTCTCTCTCTCTCTCTCTCTCTCTCTCTCTCTCTCTCTCTCTCTCTCTCTCTCTCACACACACACACACACACATTGTTGAATTCAATTAATCAACTTAGATGAACCACTAATGAGAGTTATTTTTCCATTTTATATTAGTAAACCCAACAAACCTACCCAACCTAATTGTTACATCTGGGGTTTTAAATTTGGTATAGCTCTAATTTTCTAAATATTCCATAGATATTAATCATGATTATCCTTTCATTTCATGTTAAGGTTTGGGGTTCTATTATAAAATCTAGTTTCCCACCTTACCACCCTAAATTTGTATTGCATCATGACGTCTCTCAGTGTTTCTTCTTTGGTTGATTTACATGCATTCAAATCAAATTTTGATATGTTTCTTTCATTTATTTTCCATGATAACTATGTCCTTGATTCATTCATGCATCTTTATGCTTTGAATATGGATGCAATTTCCATGAAGGTTTTATTTTACCATCTCTTACCTTTCTACTCCTTCACATAGATGATGAATGCAAATCCTATGCTATTAGAAAGCCTTAGTTCTTTTGTTCACTCTTTCTATTATGACCCCTTACCTTATAAATTAAATGATCGTTCTTATAGAAATGATATGTTGTGTGTCTCACCTATTCATGACATTAGCATGTATTTGACATATTCTTACTATGTCATGATAACCTAAATCTATCATTTCTATAAGATGCCTTATTTTATTCATTATTGTGAACCTTATGATTACCCTTTCATTATTTTCCATGTTTCACATAATTATTTATGCATTGATGTTGATAATAGTGGATCATATTGGATGTGTTGATACCTCATTTCCTTTACATAATTGTATTATCCATTTTCTTGAGGAATTTCATGATGATTATGGTGTCTTTAGTGATGCTTCTTTTTTATTTCTTGCTAATTATATTTGAATAGATGACATATTTTATTGATGGGTGTGTTTATATTATACTTAAGAGGTAGAAATTAAAAATTGTTTGATTCATATTCTTTTCTCTATACTTCACTTTTTATTTTGTTCATGCTTTCATTAGCTATTTATCTAGACCTAGTACAAATAAGAGTAGTGTGGAATTGTCAATGATCTATAGTGATAAATATATTTTGGTCTATATACTATATATAATCTCATCATACACATGGATATACTAAGTATAGAGGCATTATATTGCAACATAATATTTAAGAATTTATAGAAAAAGGGAAGATACATATTGAGTTTGAACCTAACATAAAAGAGAAGACACTTGACATGAAATATGAATTCATTTCTTAAATATAATTCTATTTTTTTTCATTTATTGGCTATCATTTATCTTATGTATTGTTAATATCCTTATCCAATTTTCCTTTTTTGGGATCTCTATAGATTCTTTATGTAACAAATCCCACACTCCTTACAACTTGTTCACTTTGGGACCTTACAATTTAACCTATGGCGATACTACTCTAAGGGTATGTGCATAAAAATGAGGAGACCAAATAGGGGTTAAAATTCACCACTTATTTCTTAAATCAATAGTGATCAACCCAAATGTGAATATTGAAGTGATTGAGGGGTCACCTAAACTACACCATGGTGGATTTGTACTATGATTATGTTATAGGCAAGTTCACAATGTTCCCCCACTATTCATATTATATATCAATGAACATTAAAGCACCATGAGGGAAAGAGAGGTACCCAAGGCTATATTGGAGGTTTTCCACTATCTAGTGATGAGGAGAATGATTGTGATCTATCCCTGGTAGAATACATGGATGATGTGGTGGTGACCTAAGATTACTTGGCTTGGTAGGCCCTAGTAGGACTAGCACCTATATACCTAGTAGATATCATTGTAGGAGGTGTAATGCCACAACTAATGATAGATGATGGAGGGGTAAGAGATGGAGATGAGGAGATAAAAAATAATCTAGAGGGAAATAGGAGGAGATAGTGATATAAGTTGGCTAAGGAAGCTAGAGATAGATAGGGGGCTTAAATTAGGGACAAAACCACAACTACAAGAGAAAAAAGAGAGGTGAACATAATAGGGTTACAATAGAGTAAACAAGGGAAAATCCAAGTAGGAAAAACCAACCCCCATAATGACAACACTCATATACCTTCATCAATAGGTTAGGGACCTAAATATGAGCCTTTGTATTTTGATACACGTGTATTTTATTTAGTGGAAGATAGAAATATATATATCAAAATGGTTGATTAGGATTAGTTTATTGCTATAGCTAAAATTTGAGAGTGGCTAAACTATATTAGATGGGCACTAGTACAGATAGTACCCTAGGTCTAGCTAGAATGTGATATTTATAATAATTAATAACCACTATAGATAGGGGTGACAAGGTGATATCTTTAATACAACAACCCAATTGAGAGCTATATATGAGGATTAGAAGAGGATATTAATCTTAGGTATTGTCAAGGCTATATCACTCATAATAGGGTGAGACCAAATAGTGGCAAGAGAAGACAAGCTCTAGATAAATGTAGATACAAAGAGAATGAAATGATAGAGACTCCAAATGAATGTGGATGGGCTCAAGATAGAGGTTTTCATGGATCAAGAAGTAGCACCGATAAACTTGGTGCATCCCCAAGTATAAGAACTCATAGCAAAAATTAAGAGATGTAGAGAAAGTGAGATATAATATAATGTATCAAAATGTAGTTAGAACACAAATAGGGGCAGTCCATTGCTAGAGCAGTAAGAGGATGTGAAACAACAAAATGTAATGATGTTTAAATATATGAGTCAAAGCTCAGTTAGCTATCTGCAAATGCAATATTTTATCTGATCAATATAGTTTTGCATCTGTTTCCTCTTATGTTTTTGTGTGCATTGTCTCTATTTAGATACATAGTCCATAATTATTGGCCCAAGAAACATATGCATTCCATATGAAATTAGTTGTGGATGGAGGTATCGATGCAGGGGACAAAAGGCCATGAATGACGCATATGAAGATGAAAGGATTTGCAGTGAGCCACAATAAAGGACGTCAGACATAAATCATGTGATATAACTAAGAGAAATCATACGCAATAAACTTTGAAGCTCAAATGTCATGGGCATAAGAAAGATTAATGATGAGGAAATAGAGAGGAACAAGATGAGATGGCGCCCTCAAGTAAATGCAAAAAAAAGCCAGCGCATAAATACCAATAGCAGTCTTAAGAGATTCGACAATGGAACCAATACTCACCAAACTTGCCAATTCTCACCCAATAGAATAAGCAAGGAGAACAAAAAAAGCTCTTACATGATAAGGTAAGTCAAAAGGTAGCTTAGTTTGCACATGCAAATGAAACTGTGAAGCAGCAAATAGAGCTATCCTACAGGAGTATAACTCTCTAAAGAATAGGAGTACCACTCATTCAAACATCAGAGTTACCCTCAAAGCAAACACTACTAATTTATTTTAGCTACCTCTAAAACACAAACTGCGTGCTTTTCAAAACAACCCCTAATGTATACTTTCAATAGAAAATAAAACATTTTCCATTTGAAAACCAACAAAAGCAAAGCTTAGAAGTGATATAAAGATGCCAAGGCAAAATTAGTGGAAAATGAAAGTTATAAACTCATCAAGCCCTCCTTCTAGCGCCATAATATGGATGCCAACTGAATGATTAGTATTTTAAAACCAAGCTAATAATCAAGCATCCATATGAAATAATAAATCATGTTTCATAAATGCAAACAATTATAAGATAAATAAAAGCATACAAAACATGAAATAAACCCTATTTCATATTGGATTGGTGCTATTGTTGAAAATAGCCCTTTCCCAATCCCTTGATAATGCTAAAATGATGAAATGATGATGGAAAAATTAGCTCTCAAATGAAGAGAGTGACTTTGCATAAGAGTTGTGGATGAAATTGTAGAGGATTTGATCAAGAATGAATCCTTTCATTTATAGATTATTTTGATGAGAGATTGGCCAAATGGATGAATGTGGGACAAAGATTGGACAAATGAGATGAGGCCACTTGTCAACTTGTGATAGGCTTGAGGATGAGCACATTTTGGCCAATGTGACCAAGAGGGGGAAATTCAAATTTGAAATTGTGAAATAAATGATGAGGGGGGGACATGAAAATGAGAAGTTAATGCTATGTTGGAAGGGACAAGTCAACTTGTCTTCATTTTCAAACTTCAGGGAATATTCTATTTTTTATGCCAAGTTGAAAGAAAATAAGGATTTTAATAAATCAATAAATTGATTTATTTGTGCAAGTGGGAAAAGCTAGAGGATGTGATGGGTGGTTAGGTTAGGTAAATCAAGATTAGATTAGCTTAATGATGATTAGGTGCTTTGACCCCTTTGACTTGAATATTTTGATTTACTTAAATAAAAAAGGGATGAAAGGTGATTCAAACTTAATTAAATAAAG